>CM044111.1:679726-874037 GCA_024174645.1 Lemna minuta | reverse complement strand
CGATTCTTTTTTTATATTTGCAATTTTAAGGGAAAATATGTTATAAACAGATCATTGTTTAAGTCTGAAACCAAATACAACGACATATTGCATTTAATATTTCAAACTTATCAAAGGGCCCACGGGTTAGTGGGCCCTGGTTAGTAGTTTGGGGCGGTAACGCAATTGCGTTTCGCCACCCCACCTTTTATACTTGACATCTCTCTCTTTTTCTTCTGTGTGGGACTATGTTCTCGCGGAACTCTTTCTTTGCAGGACACGGGGCGGAAAGAGGTGCATCGGATACGAACGCAAAGCATCCATCACGTGGACGCGGAGTCTACTGGATCAGCTATCAACCACGTGCGCTTAAAAGATTTAAGTGAACGTGATCAATGGCATTTAAAGCAGCACATGGCTTCATCAAACTTTAATCGCGCGATTCACCTCGATGCGACGATGGAGATCGGATGGCGGGATTGGCGAGATCATGAGATTGTGGTGCACGATCATCACGCGGTTGTGGCCCACAATCATCACGTGATCGTGGCCATTAATCGACCTTCACCAAATGAAACGGCCCAGATTTTTCTCGCGGAATCTCCTTATAAAATGATGTTCTTCCCTTTGTAAACATAACTTTTGATCGAATCGTGAAACAATTAAATGATTTTGAAGGAAGATCTTGAGTTCATCATGATTCCCCTGCATTTACATTCGATCGCGATCCAATTGAGGCAGGTGATAACATGCATTTATAACTTGAATTCTTATCTTAATTAACTCATATTCATGCTTATTTTATGTGAATATGATGCATGTTATCATACTTTTTAGGAATTTTCTCCATTGGCATGTCATTTCACTAAAGTTGATATTTATGCATAAATTAGGGATAATTTCATGTTTAATAAATGATTAATCTTTTGTTTAAATTAATAGAAGTTAATCTCTGTAATTGAATGAGTTTTGACTTTAGTAAATGTTTGGAAGGATGATTTTATGATGAATTTATGATTTAAAATGGTTAATGAGAAATGATGTAAGTAAATTATAAGTCATCTTGATTTCTTCTTTCTAAATATATTTTGAATGACATGATATTAAAAAGAAAAGAATTTGTGATCCAATGGAGAAAATTTGGATTAAAAAGGAGTTGTATATTTTAAATTATGAATTTGTGAAGTTTTAGGCCCTTTTTTCGAATTTTATTTGATTTTTAAATTGAATTTTCCTATTTTTAATAGAAAAAAAAGGGGTTAACTAACCTGCAGGCTGACGTGGCGAGCGGAAGCTGACATGGAGGGTGGAGGCTGACGTGGCACGCGGGACCAACACGGGTTGCGACTCGGCACTCAGGCCACGTGGCAGCGCCCGGGTGGCCCGCGCATGAGGCGCAAAGGGCGCACCAAGTGGCAGGGAGGCCACGTGGGTGCCCGTGTGGGGCACCACGTATAGGTTCGATAGTAGAGGGAATAGAGACAGTTAATAGGGGAATTCACTCCCTATTTATACGCATCATTTCTCTTTATTTTCTCCGTGTGGGACTATGTTCCCACACGGTCTTACCTTGCAGGCGACGTGAACGCGTGGCGAGCGTCGGATCTCCTCACGGACGGCTACGATCCCGTGGACCCGAGTCCAAGTGATCATCAAATCAGCACGTGCTTAATACATATAGTAAGTGAAGCGATCGGATGGCTCACCTGACGCCACGTGGTGACACGAAGAACGCCGGATCTTCATCAAAGCAGATGACGCACGATCAACATCGGACCGTCCACTCAATGGAAGCCAATCGGACGGCTGAGAGGATTCGCGGAAGAACTCCACGATCGCGGTCCGATCGAGCCGCGATCGCGGTGCGATCGAGCCGCGATCGTGGCTCTTCCATCGTGGAATCAAAGCCATGAAGCTCGACGCAAGATTCCACCAAAATTTCGCCTATTTTCGAAGCGAAATTGAAGCGATCGCGGCCTATTTTTGAAGCGAAATTGAAAATGATCGTGGCCCGATCGTAGCACTTTTGGAGGTTAAATTGAAGCAGAAATTGCCGCGAAATTGAAGTCATGCTGCCGCACGACGGAATCGCTCCCACGACTCTGCAAAACCGCTCCCACGACCGCCTCTATTGGCCTAAAAATTGGGCCTAATTCTCCCTTTAAAAGCATGTATTTCCCTTCTTTGTTCTTCAACTTTTGATCAACTCGTGAAGAAATTAAGCGAGTTTTGAGGAAGGTCTTAAGTTCTCATGATCCTCTGCTTCCAAGTCTGTAGAGACGCATCCATTGAAGCATGATAATCACGATTTCATCTCTTGATTTCATCGAATTTTCCCCTTAAATTCCGAACGTCCACGAGGAAGAATCCGAGCAAATTCGCTTCAATCCACGAGAATTGAGACCCCATTCTTGTGGCAATCGGGTTAGTAGTGAGATTCGATCGATTATCAAGAGGTAACTTGTATTTTTATTAGGTTTAGATCTTTAATTTTGCAAAGTAGTTCATAGTGTTCTTCATTTTTTCATAATTTTTAGTCTGAAAAGTCGCCGATTTTGAAAATAGGATATCTCTTTGATTATAATTCCAAATCACTTGATTTTGGTTTCATTGGATTCCTCTTTTCATCAACTTTCTGTGGATAGCAAATTTCGAATTCCGAGTTCATTTGGCCCTTTAATTTGACGTTTGACCGAGGACTGTTTATCCTTCATCAGAAGTCAAATGTTGACTTTCGGGGTCAATTACTTTCAATTTACAAATCGGAATTTGATAATTTTGGTCTCTTTGGATTCCTCTGGTTCTTAGCTTTCCATTGACATATAAATTGCAAGATTTGGATTTCATTTGACTGGTCAATTTAAAGATTTCCTCTGAGGTGTTCATTTCGGGGATTTTCTGATACTTGATTTTTAATAATTCATAGTAAATCCAATTCTTATCTAAAAATCACGAATTATATACTAATAAATTCTATTTTCTCTCTAGTTTCTGAATATATAATTTTCGTAATCTTCTGACTCTGTTTGGTTCTCTGATTTTACAGTACACCTACTGTTGGTCAAAGTCAATGCTTTGACTTTGACTTTTGACTTTTCTCTGTCAAATCCGAGATTTCAATTCTTAAAACTTATTATTAGGTCTATTTATGTTATTTCCATTCATTAAATCTTATTTTTATTTCTTTAAAACCCCTTTTAAACCTAAGTTTGACCAAGTCAACTTTGCGATTAAAGTCAACCCTGCTCTCTGTGGATCGACCCGATACTTACCCAATACTTGATTATTATATCTTGTCTTTGTGAGTTCGGTTTTATAAATTTTGTTTGACCATCGTCTTTCTGTTTTAACAACGCACGAAAATGACGCGTCACCAGGATTCGTTGTGATTAATCATCGGATTCGATCGAAGTCTCGACTTGAACGCCCAACGTCCCCCGAGGAAGAAATCAAGCCGATACTCTTCAATCCGCGTGAATTGAAGCCAAATGTTCATGGAAATCGGATTAACAGTGAGATATGATCGTTCATCTGACGCTAATTTGTGTTTAGATTGGATTTAGATAGTTAATTTCACTTTAAAAGTCATTTTGTTCTTCATTTTCGCCCAAATTTGGTTCAAATTTCTTCTGATTTTGAAATAAGGATATCTCTCTAATTTTATCTTTGAATCACTTGACTCTGATTTCATTGGATTCTTTGTTTCATCAGCTTTCCGTGAATAGTAAATTCGTGAAATTCCATGATCATTTGACCCCTCAATTTAACGTTTGACCAACCACTGTTCAGTTTTAATTTGAATTTGGGCGTTAACTTATGAGATCAATTACTCTTAAAATATAAATTGGAATTTGACAATTTTGATTTCTTTGGAATCCTCTGGTTGTTAGATTTCTACTGATATATCAATTGCAAGGTTTTGACATCATTTGGTTAGTCAATTTGAAGATTTACACCGAAGTGTTCATTTCGGGATATTTCTGATCTTTGATTTTCAATAATTCATAATAAATCCAATTCTTATATAAAAATCTCGAATTTTATATTAATAAATTCCATTTTCTCTCTAGTTTATGAATATATAATTTTCGTAATATTCTAAGCTGTTTTTATTCTCTAATTTTTAGAAAGTCAACTATTGGTCAAAGTCAATGCTTTGACCTTGACTGTTGATATTTCTTTGTCAAACGAGAGGTCTAAAATTTTAAAATATCTGATCTCGTATATTGAGATCATCTCTATTGATTATATACCATTATAACTTCTTTAAAACCCTAATTAAACCTAAGTTTGACGAAGTCAACTGTACAATAAAAGTCAACCTTGTTCTCTGTGGATCGACTAGATACTTACACTATACTTGATTTTTTATCTTTGTCATTGTGAGTTCGGAATTATAAATTTTGTTTGACCAACGTTTGTGTGTTTTCAACGACCGCATAAAACGCTTCGTTAGAGACCAATCACATGACAACTTAGTAAGTCTAAACCACCATTACCTGAATACTATCTCTCTCTCTGTATTCAGTCTTGGTCGAAAGCATAGTAGATCTTAGATCTAGAACTCAACACAAATTGGATCTTTCATTCCTCTTAAAATCCTCCTTAGGATGGATCAGCATCTCCTCAAAAAGCTATAGCACATAGACTTGTTTAGAAGTTGAATTTTCGATAGATTGAGTGGATACAGATGGCTATCAAATGAAAGACATAGTGGATTGTAGTGAAGACATCCAATCAAAACTAATATAGATGACAACATTTGTGTTATCGATGACAGAGATAGCCATAAACATACACCTACAGCTGGAGAGAGAGATAGCTATAAACATACTCAAAATTTGGGGGGAGAGAGATACACGAATAGAGAGGATTCTATTAAAGACATCTGATCAAAATCGATATGTGATGAACCGATTTATGCGGTCGTTGAAAACACACAAACGTCGGTCAAACAAAATTTATCATTCCAAAACTCACAACGATTTAAACTTATAAAAATCAAGTACAATGTAAAGATCAGGTTGATCCACGGAGAACATGGTTGACTTTGATCGAAGGGTTGATGATTTAGGATATTTTAGAATGATTATATGTATGAATATGATGATGTAAATATGGAGAAGTGAGAGAAATATAATATGAGTATTTATTAGTGATAATTATTAAATAATCCTACAAAAGTGTGAGGACCTATGAATGATACCACGAGGGAATATTTATCTATATTAATGAGGAATTAAGGTATGACAGTTTCGAAGATGATAGGATAGTGGAATGGATAGTTTGTAGGAATGCATGGGAATAAAGAGAAGGATGGAGAGAATGATGGGTGTTGTTTAATGAGAAGAATGATTATTTGATATTTTCGATAATGTTGAGAGAAGTTAGGATGGATAATTCAAGAGATTTAAAAATTATATATCAGTGAAATTATGGGGATAAGGATATGAAATATTGATAGGGGGTAGTAAGAGAGGATATGAGGAAGATTTGAATGATGATTTAAATGTGAATGAGAAGGTGGGGATAATAGAAGATGTGGTGAAACAGTTTATGTAAGGATAGGAAGGAGAATAGATAAGGATAATGGATTAGATAATTTAGGTTATGAAAAGGTGGATTATTATGGAGAGGATATAGACGGGATTAGTGAGGATATGGGAAGAGATAATTCGAAAAGAGGAATACATGAAAGATGATAATGAATAAGATTGTGGGTAGATGAGATATGAGTGAAATAGTATTTCGGTATATGTGTTGAAGAGTTTTGGAAGAAGACAACAATTATTAAGAAAGAATGAGATTGTAGGGAGAAGGATCAAGAGTATGAAGGGAGTGGAGTGGATGAAATAGATTCCGGTTTATGGAAGAAGTGTATGAAGGATGAGAGATGATGAATGATGGATAGAGTGATGAATGGGGCTATCTGAGATGATATATTTCAGATAAGAGATATATGTGATATAGAAGGGAGAAGAGATAGGAAGAGAAGAGAATGTTGAAGACGTTGAGAAGAAGAATGAGTGGTGTGTGAGCGATTTATGTAGTGAAGAGAGAATAACGTGGAGATTAAAGGAGATGGATAAGAGGTAAGAAATAGATAATAGATGAAAAGAGCGAATCGATGTTGGACTTATAGATTTAATAGAGAACTATTAAACACAATAAGAGAAGAGAATGATTAACTCGAAGTGGAAGTGAAGTGAGGCTTGCGGAATTCACCAAATGCTCCAGGTTATCCTCGAAAGGTTTTAGACTTGAAGTGGATGAAAGATGACAGAACAGGGGGGGGGGGAGAAAAGAAAGGAGGATAGAAATGTCGGGATGAGAGTTTGCGGGAGAGTCACGGGAAGGCACATAACACATAAAACTTCCAACCAAGGAAGGAATTTCATTTAACAATAACAACTATGTTCTTTCTCTTACAACTTTCCGTTTTATAGAATTAGAGAGAAGAGTTACGGTGAAGCGACGCATCATGGTATTTGTCAACCGCGTATGAAGAGTTATACCATCTCCGGAATTTTCATATAATTTTAGTGGGTCTCGTAACAACCGTTGATCAAGCATTTTATGCGGTCGTTAAAACACACAAACGTCGGTCAAACAAAATTTATAATTCTGAAACTCACAATGACAAAGATATAAAGTCAAGTAAAGTGTAAGTATCGGGTCGATCCACAAAGAACATGGTTGACTTTTATTGCAGACTTGACTTGGTCAAACTTAGGTTTAATTAGGGTTTTAAAGAAGTAGAAATAATATTTTATGAATAGATATGATATTAATATACTAGATCAGGAATTTTAAGATTTTAGACCTCTGATTTGACAGAGAAAAGTCAAAAGTCAAGGTCAAAGCATTGACTTTGACCAAAATTTGACTTTCTATAAAATCAGAGAATCAAAAGGGCTCAAAAGATTAGAAAATTATGTATTAGAAAACTAGAGAGAAAATGGAATTTATTGATATAAAATTCGTGATGTTTCGATAAGAATTGGATTTATTATGAATTATTGAAAATCAAAGATCAGAAAAAACCTGAAATGAACACTTCGATGTAAATCTTCAAGTTGACTAATCAAATGATATCCAACTCTAGCAATAGAAAGCTAACAACAAGAGGATTCCAAAGAGACCAAAATTGTCAAATTCTAATTTATATTTTAAGAGTACTTGATCCTGCAAGTCAATACCCAAATTCGGATTGAAAATGAATAGTGGTTGGTCAAACGTTAAATTGAGGGGACAAATGATCATGGAGTTTTACAAATTTGCTATCCACAGAAAGCTGATGAAACAAGAAATTCAATGAAACTAAAATCAAGTGATTCGGACTTAAGATCGAGAGAGATATCCTTATTTCAAAATCAGCAAAAATTCAAACGAAATTTGGGCAAAAATGAAGAACAAATCGACTTTAAACGCAAAATTAACTATCTAAATCTAATCTAAATACAAATTACTACAAGATGAACGATTGATTCTCACTTCTAACCCAATTTTTCATGAAGATTTGGCTTCAATTCACGTGGATTGAAGAGTATTGGCTTGATTTCTTCCTCGCAGACGTTCGGCGTTCAAGAGGAGAATTAATTGAAATCCAACTATTAATCACGACGAATCCTGCTCCAATCGGATCGCGATTGAGTCTAAACACAGGGGAATCATGATGAACTCAAAATCTTCCTTCAAAATCGCTTAATTGCTTCACGATTCGATCAAAAGTTGAGGTACAAAGAGAGAGAACACCGTTTTATAGGATAAAATCTTGCAAAAATCGCGGGCCGTCCGATTTGGTGAGGATCGATCGATGACCACAAATTTGCGGCGATCGTGGGTCAGATCTCACGATCCACGATCACATGTTCCATGTCATGTCGTTCGATCCACATCAAAAAGTTGTGGTGCGTCCACGTGTCGCCCATGATCACGTGATGCTACCCACGCTTCACGCTTATTTCGCCCGTCCGATGAAGATCGGAAGTTCCCCGCAAAGCCACGTGTCACAAAGTGAGACGTCGATCAAGCTCAGTTAAATCTTTTTTGGCGCACGCTCCTTGATGGTGATTGTGTGGACTCGGGTCCATGACAAAGCGTTTTGCGCGGTCGTTTAAAACACACAAACATCGATCAAACAAAATTTACAAAACCGAACTCACAAAGATGAAGATATAAAATCAAGTAAAGTGTAAGTATCGGGCCGATCCACAAAGAACAAGGTTGACTTTAGTTGCAGAGTTGACTTGGTCAAACTTAGGTTTAAAAAACGTTTTAAAGAAGTAAAATAAGATGTTAAGAATATAAATAATATAAATATATTAAATAAGAAATTTTAAGATTTAAGATCTCAGATTTCATAGAGAAAAGTCAAAAGTCAAACTCAAAGCATTGACTTTGACCAACAGTCGGAAGTCTGTAAAATTAGAGAACCAAAACATGTCAGAAGATTACGAAAATTATATATTTGGAAACTATAGAGGAAATTAAATTTATTGATATAGAATTCGTGAATTTTTGATAAGAAATGGATTTACTATGAATTATTGAAAAATCAAAGATCAGATAATTCCCGCAATGAACACTTTAGAGAAAATCTTCAAATTGACTAGTCAAATGATATCCAAATCTTGCAATTTATATATCAATAGAAATCTAAGAAACGGGATTCTAAAGAGACCAAAATTATTGAATTCTGATTTGTATTTTGAAAGTAATTGACCCCGAAAGTCAATGCTCAAAATCGGATTGAAAATGAACAATGCTCGGTCGAACGTTAAATTGAGGGGTCAAATGAACTCGAAATATGATGAATTTTTTATCCACAGAAATCTGATGAAATAAGGAATCCAATGAAACCAAAATCAAGTGATTTGGAATTATAATCAGAGAGATATCATATTTTCAAAATTAGCAAAATTTTGGACTAAAATTGGGCAAAATTGAAGAACAGTAAGAACTAAAATGGAAAATTAAAGCTCTAAACCTAATTAAAACTCAAATTACCACTTGATAATCGATCGAATCTCACTACTAACCCGACTGCCACAAGATTGGGGCTTCAACTCACTCGGATTGAAGCGAATTTGTGCTTGATTTCTTCCTTGCGGACGTTCGGCGTTCAAGGGGAAAATCCGATGAAATCTGATGGAATTTGTGATCAATCCCACTCCAATTTTGATCGAAATCGAGTCTAAACGTGGGGGGATCACGAAGAACTCAAGATCTTTCTTTCAAATTGCTTTAATTCCTTCATGATTCAATCAAGAGTTGAGAAAAATAAGTGGGAATACATCATTTTTAAAGGGAATTTTCGCCTGAAAATTGCGGCCGTTTGATCCAGTGGATAGGTGGATTTGATGGCCACGATCGCATGACGATCATGGTCAATCAAATTGAGGCGATCGTGGCTCCAAAGTGCAAGGTATTGGGCCATGATCGCGTGGCGATCGGGCCACAATCGAGCCGCGATCGGGAGCCACGATCGTGAGCCACGAATCATCGCCGCCGTTCGATCTTCATCGCCCGCTAAGATGACTCCACGTGTCTCCTTCTGACGTGCTGAAGTCACGATGGATCGCGACGGTCCGATGAGGATTGATTCTTTATCGCGAAGCCACGTGTCGTCCATCGATCGCGTCACCTAAACCAGCTTAAGTGCACGTGCTCAATCAATGATCGCGTGGACTCGGGTCCACGCAATCGATGCCATGTGATCGCCGGTGACCCCGCTGCGATGCCGCCATGTGTCCTGCACAGAAGAAACGTGTGGGAACATAGTCCCACACGAAAGAAAAAACAAGAGAGGGTAAGCTTATTCTACGAGGCGGTTTAACCCTATTACATTACCGCCCCAATCCTATTACCAGGGCCCACTAACCCATGGGCCTTCCAACTGGCAGCCCTCCTTGCCACGTGGCGCCCCTCACGGGCATCTGCGTGGACCCACGTGGCCTCCCCGCCACGTGTCCGTGCCACCTCCACCTCGCGTGGGCCATGCGCGGCCCTGCCACGTGGCCTCAGTGTCACGTCGCATCCGTGTTGTGATCCCGCGCGCCACATCAGCTCTGCGCGCCACGTCAACTCCGCGCGCCAGGTCAGTGTCCATGCCACGTGAGCTCCGCGGGGTCTGTGGAATAAAAAACCCCCCTTTTTGCGCGATTTTAATTAAGAAAAACCTTAAAAATTTTAATAAAAATCCAATTAAAAATATGAAAAAGGGCATAAACTTCAGAAATTCATAACTTTAAATATACAACTCCTTTTTAATCCAAATTTTCTCCATTGGATCTCAATTTCTTTTCTTTTTAATATTATGCCATTAAAAATATAATTAACGAGAAGAACATAGGATGAATTAAAATTAACCTAAAAGCATTCATTAAGATCTCTCTCTTTTAATCATCCAATACTTCCCTTCTTAGAATTAACCTTTAAAATCATTTACTGAAGTCAAAATAAATCAGGGAAAGAACTTAATTCCTATTAATTTAACCTTGCAAACAGATTAATCATCAAGAAAGCACATAATTATCCCTAATTTATACATAAATATGAACTTTAGTGTAATTGCATACTGATGGAGAATTATTTTGAAACATGAACACAAGGGTTCTAAGTGAACCTATCTTCCTCCTCCTCCTCCTTATCTACCAATTTGAAAAATTATCCATTCCTTAAATGGATGAAGAAGACCTCTCTAAATAAATAAAGAGAGTGTAGATCTTAAGGGAATTATCTTCCCTCCTTTATCTATTTTACACTGATCTAATGATTGACTTGGTCAAAAGAAATTAGCCTTATCCTTAGATAATTAGAATTCCTTGAATGGACCAAGTCAAACACCCTTTTACCTTTGATATAGGTTCCCTATTTTCCAAACCTTCACCATATCATAGGTACCTTATATCATTTAATTAATGATCTCAAAAGAAACATCAATAGGAAGCCTTTTGTTTTAGGATTCTCTTATTCTTTGAATACCACCTTAAGTAGAAAGTCTTAGAAGAGATTTGTATGTGACAACCTATGGAAGTAATTATCCAAGACCTCAAAGTTTATCTCAAGTATCAAGATCATTCCAAGATCATCATGAGAGTAAAGATACATGGTTCATTTTCCTCAACCATACTATGGACAAACAAGATCGAGACTTATTTAAAAAGATGATAATGTGAATTACCATCAAGTAAAGCTTCATCAGGAGGACTATATCTCCTTTGAACTCGGTCAATAAGCACCTTCAGAGGTGGTTCTTCTCTCAGCTGCTCATCATTACACTCATTGTTCACGTAATAACCAACACGGATGAACTCCTGACCGAGATATGAGCAAGTAAGAAGCAGAATAGTTACACCAACTATGTCTTCATCAGGGGTTCCTTGAAGGGTCTAATGGGTCTGCTTGTGAGACAAAACGCAAACCCAACGCAAGTTATCAAGAACGAAGATGACTTAAAAGAAAACAATCATTACTGTCACGCGAACACTAGAGAAGACATCATTAGACTAACTTGCAGTAAGAGCTTGCCTCGAAGACTCTCGCGAGAATACAACAGGAAATCGGGTTATTTCTGAAGCAACCGGATCGCCAACTACCCATCTCCATCACGCGAAAACAAAAGAAAACGATTACGAGAGGTTCCCGCGTCGTCTGCTGCTCCCAACGGAAGGTCAAACCCGACCGTAGTCCACGTACGCGGCGACATCACTACTCTGCTCGCCAAAAACCGAGAAGTTCAAAGAAAATTACTAAGCTACCTTTAAAGCCGAAGCCCGTGCAACACTGAATTACACTGTATGAGGAGGAACATCTGCCATTACCTTCTCTGCCGGAGTATTGCCACATAACAGCGAGGTCAGAGATCAAAACAAACGCTCCAGAGAGAAAGTCCCGCGGGCGTTGACTTACAGGAAAGTTCCCGCGGGCGTTGACATACAGGAAGGAGAGTGACGGAACGACAAAGCTCCGGAAACCAGTGAATCACTCACGGAATCCACGTAAGAAAAACAACAAAACTTAAGCGCGTGTTATAACCGCTCATACGCGGAATTTAAATCGACGCGACTTCTCATCCTCACTCCTCCTCTCCGTAATTTATAAAAGGAAATTTGTAAAAGAAAAAGACAGAAGTTGTTTTATGAAAAATCTGGTTACGTTGGTTCTGATTTATCCCTGTGTTCATCGTGTTTCCTTGTGCCTCTCCTGCCTTCCTTCTCTCCGATTCTACCTCCCTCTCTTTTCTCCCTCCTTTCTGTCGTCTTTCATCCATCTTCCGTCAAAGATTCACCGAGGAAACCTCTCCCGTTTGAAGTAATCCGGATATCGCTTCCCGTCTCAAACAGGTATCATCCTAACTCTTTCGTGAATAATAGTTCGTTTCACAAGATCTTAAGTCCACGTTAGACATTCGCTCTTCCATATCTCCTATCGTCCTTCATTTCTCCATCTATTTTCTTCGTTCCTTCTCCGTTCTCCCTACTCTCTTCTTACGTTATATTTACTCTCTCCGTCTCTCTCTCTCTCTTTATTTCTCTATTATAATATATTTTATAACTCTCTCTTCTCTCTCTTTGTTCACTACCCCTGCCTTTATTATAATATATCCCCGTCCATCTATTCTGTCTTTTCTCTCCCTATTTTCTATATTATAATATACAATATATTGTACCGTTATATCTCCGCATACCTCATCTATTATTCATCTATCTGAAATCTCCTAAATTTCGTTCATATTCCCTACTACATGTTCCACACCACACCCTCCCTTACATCTCCTCTATTCTCAGTCATAACATTATCTCCATTCTCATATATTCATTAATCCATATTACTAATAAGTTCTAGTGATATCATTCATAGATCCTCCCCATATTGTAGGATTTAGATACAGCTTCTCAATTATCCTACATCAAGAAGAGGTTTTCCGGAAACTCTTCGCCTACAGAAAAGGAGCAGAAGATCCGCAAAAGTCAACGAGTATTCCCCAACCAACCATCGACCTCCAAGAAGAAGGCCGCTCAGTTGATATCTACCGTGTCGCGCCACCATTTTCGCTCTTATCACACCTGGCGAATCTCTCCTACCAAGAAAATGACATGAGGTTACGAAGTAAAGAAATAAAGAGATCTTTCTCACCAACCGTTCCGAAATTCTCTTCAAGTTGCCTCGGAGACTCGCGAGAAGACCACAGGAAAGCGGGATATTGCCGAAACATTCAGAACGCCAGTACATCAACTTAGTGCCTCAATATTAAAATCAAGGAACTTCCCGTGATGTCAGGCCTTACCGATGGATATTATCGCGATTGCGATTCACCCAAAGAAGGACTTTCAACATCACGACACTTGAATAACTAAAAGCCATTTGGAAATTCACGACGCTGGAATAGCTGCTTATTCGCGAAAATATCTTCCGCAAGACATCCTCTTTCCGTCAAACACCAAGTCAACGGAGCTTGCTCGAAGAAGAAAAACCGAACTTCCCGTAAATTCCCTGCTGACATGGAATGTTAAGATGAACCGTCGTCACGAAGAAACCCCACGACTTCCCGAGTGAACGCTACAGGAAGCCACAGATGGTCAACCCGTCAACCGACGCGAAGAATAACTGACGCAAAGTGGCGTTTTACCGTAACTTCCCCTTCTCTCTATTTCCTATAAATAGCACAATTGAAAACGAAAACGGTAGTTGATTATTGAATGAAAATTTGGTTACCTTTGTTTGTGTTTGTGTTTATCGCGTTCACGTATCTCCATCGTTCTTCCTGTGAATCTTCCGCAAACCTCTCCGAGTTCTATCTCCCTCTCTATTCTCCCCCTCTTCTGTCATTTTTCATCCACTTCACGTCTGAAGCATCTTGAGGCTATTCGATGTCAGCGGGAGTAATCCAACGACATCTTTCTCGTCTTCTTCAGGTAACATCCTCTTCCTCAAACCGTGAAGATAGTTCCAATCATAGATCTATAAGTCCATCGTTAGATCTATTTCTCTATCTAAAACCTTCACTCTTTCTTTGTCACTCTTCTCTCTTTCTTTCCATCATCCGCAAGCTTATGTTGTATAATATATTATCCTCACCTCGTCCTTCTCCTTTATACTCACTATTATCTACTCACCAATCATTATCCTATTACTCTATTCTCCTACTTCGTTCTCTTATATATATACTCATATTTAGATCACTATAATCTATCATAATATCATCTCTACTCTCCTCACATTTCTGAATTATCCTACTCTGCATTCTCACTGATTTACACATCTACATCACAGTGATATCATTTCATAGATCCTTCATCCCTTTGTAGGATTATTTTCTTAATCATATCATTATCATCATACCTAGCATAGCATTCTAAAATATCCTACATCAGAAATACATCCCCATTCTAACATGATATCATTCATAGATCCTCTCTCTCTTTGTAGGATTAATTTAGAATTTAATCTCAGTAGTAATTCATCATATAATTCACTCACTCTCATTCGCATTATCATATTCACTCTCTTTTCTTCATACCTATCATCTTTATGAAATATCCTACATCATTTTGACCCTTGGCCGTGTGTTTTCAACGACCACTCGCTCTCGTTTCATCAGGCGCCACCTGATAACATGCTATTTATACATGAATTTACATGAATATTAATGCAAATAAAAACATTAATTGTTCTAATTGTATGCATATTATCATATTTTAAGTACATTTCTATCATTTTGTATAATTTCATGTTATGATCTAAAAATACATCAAATTATGGATTATCATACATAATTAAACATTATAATTCTTAATTCTAATTATAGTTGAGATCATAACTATGTTTAATGATGAAAATATAAGAGAAAAGATCTTTATTAACATTCATGTATTTTTATAAAATTAATTTAGGAAATACATGAATGTATTTATTTAATTAAAATTTATTCTCTTATTATTTAAATAATTTGACATTTTATAATGATGGATTATTTAATTTCTGATCCAAAAAAACAAATTTGAATTAATTTGGAGTTGTATTTTGAATGTTATGATTTTTACACTTTATAGGAAATTTCTGGAATTTTTCTGAATTTATTTGAATTTATTTTGATTTTAAAATCATTTAAATTAATTAAAAAAGAGCAAAAAAGGGGGTATTTATCATGCGGGACCTGCGTGGATGCGACGTGGCACGAAAAGCCATGTTGCAAAGCCAAGCGAACCCACGCGAGTGCCTGCGTGGCACAGAGGTGACGTGTAATATTATATTTATTATACATATGGGTATAGTACATATAAGCATTCCATAGAGGAACTCGCTAACCACTATAACCGGTCTACCTTATATAAATGACACCTCTCCCATATTTTCTCCGTGTGGGACTATGTTCCCTTCTTTTCTTTTGATTGCAGGACGCGTGGCAAAGCGTGGAGCGTTGGATTCAAATCGCGTGGATGATCGCGCATCGATGCAGTCGACTTTAGGTCCACCTAATCAAGGATCGCGCACGTGCTTCAATCGGGACTTAAGTGAATCAATCTCAACCGTCGATCTCATGAGTTATAACGGCCGAGATTCATCACGACCGATGGACCTTCAGATCAATCAAAACCGCTCGATGAAGATCCAACGCACGCAACAAATCGACGCACTTCCTTCTTCACGCAATGAAAATGCATCTCAACCCTTCATCTGTGATCAGACGATCATCAAATAGAGGCATCGATTCGCCAAAAGACGTTCCATTGTAACCGTCGATCGCGAGGCGACCGTTGATCGGACGTTTACGCCTCTTTTTCTCTTTAAATTGAACTGTTCTTCGTGAACTAAAATACCCTTGGATTTTTGAGTGAAATCAAACTGCTTAGACACCCCAATTCAAGCGTCCATCGGTTTAAATCTCTTCTTGATGCATTTCCGCATCCGAGGAGTATTTGAAATCGAAATTTGATCGAGAGATCGAGGAGAAATCACATCTTGAACTCCATCTTTGTCTTCGAAAACGTGGAATGAAAAGCCATGCATCCTGATGAACTAAAACTTGGTTGATTATATCGTTGTTGTGTGTTCTAATTCATTCAATACATTTATAATTCCTCACTTAGAACAGTAGTAAGCAAGGGTCGATCCTCAGGGAATCTAGGTAACGAGGGTTGAGACGAAAGTAGAAGAAGGGGTGAATTCCTATAGTGGAGGATATTTAGGAGTTAGAAGGAGAATTAAATAGATGTAATGGATGTAATTGGTGAGATTATAGCTTTGTAGTACTAATTAGAGGAAAAGAGAGTAGAATTGGAAGGGTAGAGATCGATTGAAGGTGAGAAAAGAGAAGAAAAGGGGAGGTGAAAGAGGGGAAATCGTATGGAGATGGATGATATGGTTTGGTATGATTTATGAAACCAATGCAATAACCTACAATTAAAATAGAAGAAAAGGTCCTACATTATCCATGGAAAAGGCTTACAAGAGATTTCCTCCTCAGAATCTTCCCACAAACCCCGTGTTGATGCCAATCCTAGGCCGGGTGGTGCTTGATTCGCTACGACGACGATCTCCTCTTGATCTCCTTCTCCAGAACAAACTCAAGCATCCGATGATGCTTAGCTTGGGCCTAAGCTTCTCCCCCTTTCCTGCTGGTGACCTGGTGTCAAGAGAGAGCCAAAAGACAACCGAATTCGGAGTGGAGGAGAAGCTCTTTTAGGAGTTAGGGCTTCCTCTCGATCCGACGATTGAGATTGATTTTCGGGAATTTCAGGAATCAGATGGAGATCTCAACCGTACAGATAGAAGAGCACGATGAGACGAGTACGTCTTCAAAATTTCAGCCCAATCGGACGGTCGGATTAGGAGATATCAACATTTCTTCCCCGATTATTTCTGGCCGTTGATTTGGTGATCTCTTGCGTCAGCAGCCCTAATCAGTGAGCCTCTGTGATTGCGCCACGTCCTCACCACGCCGGCCGTCAGATCTTCGCCACGTCACCTGAAAGGTAAGTAATCTTAAAATAAATCATAAAAGAAGTAAGTGACGGAATCTGCGGCGATTAACTTTCGCCGCAGATTCCCCATTTAGCGCGAATAAGAGAGCGCCACGTCGCTCTCTTATTCTCGCTTCGTGGTCAACGATAACGGCGCGCCGCAGGTAAGCAAAGTTTTCTAATATTTTAATCGTTAAAACGAAAACGACAAAACAAGAAAATAAACTAAACGACAAAACGACGGAATAAAATATAGTTTAATACGGTTTCCATTAGAGAAAACGACAAAACAAAGAAACTTAAATAAAAACGACGAAACTAAAACAACAACACGACAAAACTAAAACAACTAAACGACAAGACGGAGGATTATTAAAACGGCGAAAGAAAACACGTAACAAAAAACGACAAAACGAGAATTAAAACGACGAGGAACGCGAAACCGAAAAAGACAAAACAGAATCGCCAACGAAATATAATATGATTTAATATAACTTCGATTCTGCAAAACGACAAAAACGAGAATATGAAGCGAACGATCTACAACGAATAAGACCGCGACACGTCAGGATTCTCATTTCTACTCTCGGTCAACTCTTGCGGCGAGGATTCCACGTCATCTGCACGGTGAGTAAACGACAAAAGAACTAAATAGTAAAATAATATTAAAGTAATATTAAAACTAATTAACCGTTGCTTCCAGATCGCGACACGTGTCGCGATCTGGTGGCGCCTATCTGGCTTACCTTTCAAAACCAAAATTTGTGGATATGCCCCTGACTACAATAATTATGCAAGAATCATTAGATTAATTGGAAATAAGCCATGAAAATTCATTTAAATCACTTATAAATCCAAACAAAAAATATATTTTGCTTTAAAAATTCATTTCATTGCTCATTTATAATCTAAGAGAGATATTCAAATATTATAAAGTTCAGGAAATACCATAAAATCATAATAAAGCCAAATTAAGCAATTTTAATTATAATAACACATAAATATATTCATTTTAAGCCCAATGTATATGAAAGATTTATAATTAAAGGTGGTAAATTTATGTGTTATCACATCCGGCGATTAATTGGATCATTTCGAACGCTACTTTGGGTTAGATTGCATGTTTTCATCTTAATGTTTCATCATTTAGTGTTAATTTTACATTTTGAATCGTAGATTAAGTTTGATTTTAGTTTAATTTCGGTTTTCAATCATTTTCGTGATCGAATTTCTACCCCATTTTCAAACTTCGATTACTCTACGAATTCTTATCCAAATCACTTGATTTTTGATTCCGTGGATTCAAAATTGAGTTATCTTTCTTAATATCATAAATCGCCCGATTTATAATCTCAATTCATCGTCCGATTTGATCGAATTTCAAAGATATCTCTCAAAATTCCCTAATTCTCCATGGATTCGACCCTTATTTACCATTATACCCTTAATTTCGTGAATTAATCTTCAATTTGGTAAGTTTGGACTTTGTTTTGACAAGACATTGTGTGTTTTCAACAACCATACGAAAACGTTCCGTCACCACCCTAGTCCACCTCATCGTCATGACGCCGACCATGGCCATCATGACCAACGTGATGAGCCCGATCGTCGGCGTGAGGACCACCTCGCTTGGACGCATAAGAGCGTGAGGGTTGAGGTCCCTGTCTTTGATGTTTCTCTCGAGCCCAAAGACTTCATTGATTGGGAGTCCAGCATGAACTCCTACTTCCGTTGGTATCGTATGGATATTGACCTCTGATAACATGCAATCTTAACATGATAAAACATGATTATTCATGCAATTTAAGGCATAAAACATTACATTTATGTGCATGTTATCATACTTTGAGTGCATTTTTATCATTCTATGCATATTTATGTCATAATCTCAAAATACACTAAATTAGGGTTAATTATGATGAATTAAGGATAAATAATTTTATAACCTATCTTTACTTGAGATTATGAATGGTTTTTAAAGTTAAATAATAAGAGAAAGCATTTTTATGAACATTCATTTAATTTTCTTAAGTTAAAATCTTTTAAAAAATGAATGTATTTTTGAAATATAAATTAAAACTCTTGTTATTTAAATGATTTGAATTTTTAGAATGATAGATAATTAAATTTCAGATCCAATGAAAGAAATTTGGATTAATTTGGAGTTGTATTTTAAAAGATATGATTTTTACAATTTTTAGGGATTTTTCTGTATTTTTCTGAATTTTCTACGATTTTATTTTCGATTTTTAATAATAAAATAATAAAAAAATTTGGGCGCGGGGCCCGCGTGGATGCGACGTGGCACGCAAGGCCACGTGGCAGCGCCACGTGGACCCGCGCAACGCGCCTACGTGGCGCGAATATATCTTATATATATTATTATTACATATAGTATTAAAAAGGGGTCTTCAGCCTCGCCTAGAGGGGGAGGGTATTAACCTCTCTAATACGTCGGGTATTATATACCCGACATGTTCCCTATAATTTAGTCCGTGTGGGACTAATTTTTCTAATCTAGTTACCTTGCAGGTGACGTGGCGCTACGAGAGGCGTTGGATCGCGCGGCCGATCGATCGAGGGACGCTCGATCGCGTGAGCACGGACTACCAAATCCGATCAAAGACACGTGCTAAAATAAAATCATTATAACGGCCGGATGAGGCGACACGTGGCAGCATCTCGCGCGCCGATCGCGTGGACGCGCGGCGCACAGAAATTGATCGGACACGTGCGCATTAAATAGAGTTATAACGGCCTGCGATCTTACGCGATCAAACGCATCCGGAGCGTTAGATCGCGATCCAACGGACGCCGTTTCATGCGTTTTTATAACGCCAATCGCGAGATTTAATCTGGAGCGTCCATTCACGATCGGAGGATCTCAAATTAATCGTAACGATTCATCGTTACGAACGCATCGCGACCGTTGATGGAGTTTTAAAGACATCGATCGGACGGTTACCCTTTTTCGCCCTATAAATAGACGAGTTCTTCGTCGTTCCATGTATTCGAGTGAGATTTCAATGAAATTGACTGTCTAGACACCTCTCTCACTCGTTTCTCTCGAGTTCTTCCTCCTCCTCTCTCAATTCCGCATCCATGGAGTGGTAGAAGTCGAGATTTGGTGGAAAATCGAGGGAGAAATCGACGCTTGAAGCTCTGGGCGTGACGATTTTTGACGATTTCGGTGATTAATCGGCTTAATCACCTCGTTTTGATACGCTAAACGGGTTTAGTGGAAGCGGTTTTTACCTCAATTATCCTCCTATTATCTTTAATTTTCGTTTAGATTAGGTTTTAGATTTCAATTTCATAGAATTTCATCCAAAATCACGATTTCAACGTCCGAAAAATTTCTCTCCACTTCAAATTTCGATTTCTCCATGAAATTAAGTCCAAATTCATCGATTCTTAATTCCGTGGAATCGATTTGAAGTCTTCTTTCCAAAAACACCATTTTCCCTAATTTCTCACCTCAATTCATCGTCCAATTTGACCAAATTCTAAAAGATATCTCGAAAATACCTAAATTCCCTGTGGATTCGACCCGTATTTACCATTATACCCCTCAATTCTCTCTTAATTCCCCAAATTGGTAAGTTCGGTATTATTTTTGACACAAGACCGTGTGAAATCGACGACCTCGCGGTCTCGTCTCGTCAACCTCTGCGTCGAGTATGCGGAGATGAGACTTGGCGGACAGGCCAAGATCTTTTGGGAGAACGAGTACCTAGTTGCTGAGCGTCGAGGACTTTCGATCACCACCTGGGCCAAGATGGTTCAGAAGCTGCGAAACAAGTATGTTCCGCGATAGTATGAGGCGACCCTCTTCTTATCATGGCTTGACCTTCGACAGGGCAAGTCAGCCGTCCAGGATTACATCCAGATGTTTGAGGAGTGTTGGATGAGGTGCCGATTCGTGGAGGACCCACAGATTGTTATTGGTCTCTTCACTCACAGTCTAAGCACTCGTCTTCGCAATGAGGTTCTCAAGAGCTGCCCTTCCAAGGTTGATGAGGCCTACCATATAGTGGAGCATATGGAGAGGCCTCGCGACGACACCCTGATGACTACACCAGCGACGACGATGACCCAGACCTCTAGGGCCCCTTTCACTCGTTCCACAATGGGGACCACCTCCTTCCAGCCTTGACCTAGTGGCGGGAATAGTCGGACCATCCTGACCACTTCTGTGGGCTCTACCCCACCTCCCAAGGCTATGACGACTGAGTCGTCCACCCGCACTACGGCCGTGGCTCCTACCCCCATCACTTGTTTCAAGTGCCAGGGCAAGGGACATTGGGCCAGCCAGTGCCCGTCTTCAAACCTGCTTATCGGGTTAGAAGACGAGAGCCGTGGACACATTGGAGGTGAAGATATCTTGGGAGATGACGTCTACATTTCTGACGACAGATCAGAGGAGGATTGCCTAGATTCCGAGGTGATTGGTTACATCCAGACCACCAGTGCAGCTCCTCCACATTTTCCCACGGCACCGAGTGGATCTACAATAGTTGGTATTGCTGTGCCCAGTCCTAGCAGCAGCACTCCTCGTTCATGGCCACTGACAGAGATGGTTACAGAGGAGCGATGATAACATGCATTTATAACTTAAATTCTTATCCTAATTAACTCATATTCATGCTTATTTTATGAGAATATGATGCATGTTATCATACTTTTTAGGAATTTTCTCCATTGGTATATCATTTCACTAAATTTGATATTTATGCATAAATTAGGGATAATTTCATGCTTGATGGATGATTAGTCTTTTGCAAGTTAAAATTAATAGAAGTTAATCTCTTTTTGAATTGCTTTTCACTTTAGCGTATGATAATTTCAAGATGAAATCATAATTAAGAAGAATTCTTAAGAAAGGATTAAGTGATTTTTAATTCATTTTAAATTCTTCTTTGAAAGTATATTTTCAATGGCATAATATTAAAAAGGAAGAAATTTGTGATCCAATGGAGAAAATTTGAATTAAAAAGGAGTTGTATATTTTAAATTATGAATTTCTGAAGTTTTATGTCTTTTTCTGATTTTTATATTATTTTAAATTGATTTTTCCTTACTAAAAAATCGCAAAAAAGGGTATTTACCTGCAGGTGGTGACGTGGCGAGCGGGCCTGACGACAAGCTGACACGTGGCACGCGGGACCACCGCACGGGTGCGACGCGGCGCGGAGGTCACGTGGCAGAGCCGTGGGTGGCCCAAGCGAGGCGCAGGAGGCGCACAGGGCGCAGCCATGTGGCAGGGGGCCACGCATCCACGCGAATCCATGTGGGTGCCCGTGTGGGGCGCCACGTGGCAGGTGAGGTCGGCAGATGGAGGGCCCATGGGTATAGTGGGCCCTGGTTCGGAATTAGGGGCGTTAACGCAAATGCGTTACTGCGCCCCAATATTTAACCTTACTTCTCTTTGTTTTTTCTTCCGTGTGGGACTATGTTCCCACATGATTCTAATGTGCAGGTGACGAGGCGACCGCACAGACGTTGGATCCATCCGCAGACTGTCGATCGCGTGGACCGAGTCCACACGATCAGCCATCAACGCACGTGCCCAAAAGAAAGAGTAAGTGGCTGCAAATCCAAAGGCTCACCGATCGCCACATGGCGTCATGAGAAGCACTGATTTTCATCAAAGGGAAGACTCCGCAATCATCATCGGACGGCTGGAATGAAGCCTGATCTATGGCTCACCGTGGAGACGTGCGGAGCTTTCTGGTGCGTTTGATTTCCATCACGCGGACGGCAGCGGATCGTGCGGACCACGACGATCGTGCGGATGTCCATCACGCGGACATCACGATGATCCTCATCGCACGGACCACGATCACGCATCAAACCAAGCGTGATCGTGCGATCGGGACCATCCGACTTAACTGGATCTCCATCGGACAGCCCAGACGATTCGTGGAAGAACTCCACGATCGCGGTCTGATCGAACCGCGATCGCGGCGCGATCGAGCATCTTTCGTCGTGGAATCACCTCCACGATCATCGGATGGCGGTTGTTGGAGCATCAATACCACGATCGACGCGCGATCGTGGCCCGATCGTGGCGTGATCCTCGTTCTTTTTGAAGTGAAATTGAATCCAACTCACCACCAAATCGGAGCGGAATTGAAGCCACGACCTATGCCAAAGGAATCGCTCCCACGACCACTGCAAATCGCCCCCACGACCGCATCAATCGGCCATGATCTTCGGGCAAAATTTCCCTATAAAAACTGATGTATTTCTCTCTTGTTCTTCAACTTTTGATCGATTCGTGAAGAAATTAAGCGAATTTCAAGGAAGGTCTTAAGTTCTCGTGATCCTCTGCTTCCAAGTGTGTAGAGACGCATCCATTGATGTATGATAACCACGATTTCATGTCTTGATTTCATCGAATTTTCCCCTTGAATTCCAACCGTCCACGAGGAAGAATCCGAGCAAATTCGCTTTAATCCACGAGAATTGAGGCCCCATTATTGCGGCAATCGGGTTAGTAGTGAGGTTAGATCGATTATCAAGAGCTAATTTGAGTTTCTATTAGGTTTAGATCTTTAATTTTGCAAATTAGTTCATAGTGTTCTTCATTTTTTCTAATTTTCAGTCCGAAAAATTGCTGATTTTGAAAATAAGATATCTCTCTGATTATAATTCCAAATCACATGATTTTGGTTTCTTTTGATTCTTATTTTCATCAGCTTTCGGCGGATAGAAAATTCATCGAATTATGAGTTCATTTGACCCTCCAATTTCACGTTTGATCGAGGACTATTCATCTTTCATCAGAAAACAAATGTTGACTTTCAGGGTCAATTACTTTCAATTTAGAAATAAGAATTCGATCATTTGGGTCTCTTTAGATTCCTCTGGTTCTTAGCTTTCCATTGACATATAAATTGAAGATTTGGATTTCATTGGCTGGTCAATTTGAAGATTTTCTCTGAGGTGTTCATTTCGGGGGTTTTCTGATATTTGATTTTCAATAATTCATAGTAAATCCATTTCTTATCCAAAAATCACGAATTATATATCAATAAATTCCATTTTCTCTCTTGTTGCCAAATATATAATTTTTGTAATCTTCTGACTCTGTTTGATTCTCTGATATTACAGAACACTTATTGTTGGTCAAAGTCAATGCTTTGACTTTGACTTTGACTTTTGACTTTTCTCTGCCAAACCCAAGAATTAAATTCTTAAAACTTCTTATTTAGCTTATTTATATCATTTTCACTCATTACTTCTTATTTTACTTCTTTAAAACCCTTTTTAAACCTTAGTTTGACCAAGTCAACTCTGCAATTAAAGTCAACCCTACTCTCTGTGGATCGACCCGATACTTACACATTACTTAATTTTATATCTTATCTTTGTGAGTTCAGTTTTATAAATTTTTTTTACCTGCGTTTTTGTGTTTTAACGACCGAACGAAAACGCTTCGTCAAAATGGCGCCGTTGCCGGGGAGCATGCGTTATTGATTTGATTGCTTTGATTTCGTGGTTTTATTTAGGTTTCTGTCTTTTGTTGTTTACTGACCTGCAGAGAATTGATCAGACCTTATCAGTGGTGGAAAAGGTATAGCGAGGTAAGATTACCTAAGTTTGCCCATTTTTTGATAGTTTTGGTGCAATTTTGGTAGTCTATTTTGTGTTTTTCACCTAATCGAGACATCGATTTTGATATATCTGAGAGTCATTCTCTGTTATTAGTAATTTATTAGTATTATTATCTTTATTGGTGTGCTTTTTGATAGTGTGTAGTGACGTGTCATTTTTGTGCGTCGTTAAAACACAAAGACGATGGTCAAACAAAATTTAAAAAACCGAACTCACAAAGACAATATATAATAATCAAGTATTGGGTAAGTATCGGGTCGATCCACATAGAGCAGGGTTGACTTTGATCGCAGAGTTGACTTGGTTAAACTTAGGTTTAAAAGGAGTTTTAAATAAGAGAAAATAAGATGTAAGATATGGAAATGATATAAATAGGGTAAATAAGAAGTTTTAAGAATTGAAATCTCGGATTTGACAGAGAAAAGTCAAAAGTCAAAGTCAAAGCATTGACTTTGACCAACAGTAGGTGTTCTGCAAAATCAGAGAATCAAATAGAGTCAAAAGATTACAAAAAGTAGATATTTCGAAACTAGAGAGAAAATTGAATTTATTGATATATATTTCGTAATTTTTGGATAAGAAATGGATTTATTATGAATTATTGAAAATCAATGATCAGAAAATCCCCGAAATTAACACCTCAGAGGAAATCTTCAAATTGAATGCCCAAATGAAATCCAAATCTTTGAATTTATATGTCAATGGAGAGCTAAGAACCAGAGGAATCCAACAAGACCAAAATTATCAAATTCTGATTTTTCAATAAAAAGTAATTGACCCCGAAAGTCAACGTTTGACTTCTGATGAAAGATGAACAGTCCTTGGTCAAACGTTAAATTGGAGGGCCAAGTGAAGTCAGAATTTGATGAATTTGCTATCCACGGAAAGCTGATGAAAAGAGAAATCCAATGAAACCAAAATCAAGTGATTTGGAATTATAATCAAAGAGATATCCTATTTTCAAAATCAACGACTTTTTGGACCTAAAATTTGGGAAAATGAAGAACACTATGAACTAATTTGCAAAATTAAAGATCTAAACCTAATAAAAATACAAATTACCTCTTGATAATCGATCGAACCTCACTAATAACCCGATTGCCGCAAGAATGGGGCCTCAATTCTCATGGATTGAAGTGAATTTGCTCGGATTCTTCCTCGTGGACGTTCGGAATTCATGGGGAAAATTCGATGAAATCAAGAGATGAAATCGTGATTATCATGCTTCAATGGTTGCGTCTCTACACTCTTGGAAGCAGAGGATTACGAGAACTTAAGACCTTCCTCGAAACTCGCTTAATTTTTTCACGAGTCGATCAAAAGTTGAAGAACAAAGAAGGGAAATACATGCTTTTAAAGAGGGAAATTGGACCGATGATCATGGGCAATTGACGCGTTCGTGGGGGCGGTTTTCAAGCGTCGTGGAGGCGCTTCCATGGGCATGGGTCGTGGCTTCAATTCCGCGGGGAATGAGCTTCAATTTTGCTGCGAAAAAGGCATGATTTTCGGCACGATCGGGCCGCGATCGGGCCACGATCGGGCCACGATCGCGCCGCGATTGGGCCATAATCTTAGTCCTGGTCAATCGTCGGTCGTCGTCCGGTCTTCTGGAGGCGATTCCGCCGCTGAAGCTCCCCGATCGCGGCTCGATCGAGCCGCGATCTTGGAGTTCTTCCAGAACCCCTCCACGCCGTCCGATCTGTCATCAGGCGACTGGAGGGTCACGATCGCGCGATCACGATCCACTCTCCTCGTCCGTCCGATGGTGATCGAACCGTTCTGATGAGACGCGCCGCCACCTGTCTAAAGAAAATAAATTAATCGATTAACTGTAGGTGGCCACGTCGTCCCATTCGATTTCAACGAATCTCGAGTCGCCACGTAGACGGCAGAAACCGCGTTGCATTTAATGCACGCGGTTTCCTGCATTTAATGCAGCAGTGCGGCGCAATTAATGCGTCAGAAGCAGCGACTGTCGCTTCGACCGTTACTCCTAAAAAAAAGAAAACATTAAATGCATTTGTCCTATTAGGCGGGAAAAAAGGCCATCATTTTTCCCATTGGTCCACGTCGCCTCAACTCCCGCTCCTGAAAAAGAGAAAGCATTAAATGTTATTTTGTCCTATTAGGCGGGAAAAAATCCCTCATTTTTTTCCATTGGCCGCCGCCTTTCTCCCTGACACGTCTCGATGTGATGATCGCGTGGACCCAAGTCCACGCGATCAACGCCGTTCAGACTCAATCCGACGCTCGCCAAGCCGCCACGTCACCTGCAAGGTAAGAACCGTGTGGGACATAGTCCCACACGGAAGAAAAAAAAAACGCGCCCCTATAAATTAGGGGGCAGTAAACGCCTATTGCGTTACCGCCCCTAAATACTAACCAGGGCCCACTAACCCCCGTGGGCCCTCCACTTACCAGCCTCTCTCGCCACGTGGCGCCCCTCACGGGTGTCTGCGTGGCACCCGGCCACACGTCAGCGCCACACGCGCGCCCCGCGTGGGCCACACGCGTCCTGCCACGTGGCCTCAGTGCCACGTCGTAACGACGCGGTGGTCCCGCGGGCCACGTCACCGCCTTGCCACGTCAGCCGATCGCCTGGGCCCCGCTTGCCACGTCAGGTACGCCTGCCACGTCATCAGTCGGGGGCCTGTGGACAAAAATACCCCCTTTTCGCGATTTTAACAAAGAAATTCATCTAAAAATCACTTTAAAATTCAAATAAAAATCGGAAAAAGGGCTAAAACTTTAAAAATTCATATTTCTCAAAATACAACTCCTTTTTAATCCAAATTTTCTCCATTGGATCACAAATTCTCTTCTTTTTAATATCATGTCAATTAAAATATATTTAGAATGAAAACATCAAGATGAATTAAAATTTACCTAAATCATTTTTCATTAAACACTTTAAATCGTAAATTCATCTTGAAATTATCTTTCCAAATGTTTACTAAAGTCAAAAATCATTCCATAACAGAGATTGACTTCTATTCATTCAAACAAAAGATTAATCATCTATTAAGCATGGAATTATCCCTAATTTATGCATAAAAATCAACTTTAGTAAAATGACATGCCAATGGAGAAAATTCCTAAAAAGTATGATAACATGCATCATATTCACATAAAATAAGCATGAATATGAGTTAATTAAGATAGGAATTCATGTTATAAATGCATGTTATCATGTAGCTTGATCTATCTTTTTGGTGGATTAAGTGAAGCATTTTTCATTTGGACATCATCCTTTTCATCTCACCCTTATCTGACTTTCTTATATATATATACTTGCTGTTCTGTGATTTTTTTGGCTTTAGATATGAATAGCCATGAGGGTGCTCGCCCCCCCTGCGGTCGCCCTAGGGCCATCATCATCTTTTCCCGACCAGGCGAGAACATCATCATCTTTTCCTAACACAGCAGCAAACTGTGCACTTCGCACGTCGATCTTCTACACTTACGTGAAGATCAATGGGCAAGTGTGCAAGTTGATTCTCGACAGTGGTAGTTGCGTCAACGCTGTGTGTGACGCGATGATCCACTGCCTCGGCTTAGCGACTCATTCGCACCGAGTCCCTACGACGTGTCTTGGATTGACACGACATCTATACCGGTTCGACTCTAGTGCAAGGTACCCTTGCGAGTTAGCACTTATGATGATAGTGTCCTTTGTGACGTCCTTTCGATGAAAATCGAAAGCATCCTACTTGGGCAACCATGGTTATACAACCATGACATCCAGATGGCAGGAAGAGCAAATACTTGCTCTTCCATGCATCGTGGCCGCAGGGTCGTGTGGGTCCCCTACACTACGCGACCTACAGCTCGCCGCCTACCACCACCTCGCGTTAGACTTATGATGGTTCATGGACCCAAGTTTCAGCGAAGTATTCGAGACAAGCTCGCAGACACTCCAGTCTGCTTCGCCCTAGTTCTAGATGTCCCCACCGGAGCAGCCCCACCTTCACCTTCCCCCGAGGTTGAGTTGCTCTTAGCGGAGTTTGGAGATGTTTTCCCGGAGGACCTACCCGGCGAGCTACCACCGATGCGCCACATTCAGCACGTGATTGATCTCGTGCATGGATCTTCGCTCCTGAACTTGTTCCACTACCGCATGTAGGCCACACACTATCGGGAGCTATGGCAATAGGTCTAGTAGTTACTGGCAAAAGGCCTCATCTAGGAGAGGCTTCGCCCCTGTGCAGTACCCGCCCTTCTAGCACCGAAGAAGGATGGTACTTGGCGTACGTGTTGTGGCAGTCGTGAGATAACCAAGATCATTGCCAAGTACCATTTTCCGATCCCACGCCTACATGACCTATTCGGCACGATGGCAGGATGCACTCTTTTCTCAAAGATTGATTTGAGAAGCAGATACCATTAGATTCGGATTCATCCCAAAGATGAGTGGAAGACTGCCTTTAAGATAAAGGACGGTCTCTCAAACGCGCCCATCATGTTTCAGTGGCTGATGAATGAGGTCTTGTGCCCATTCATCAGAAAATTTTTTGTCGTCTACTTCGACGACATCCTTATCTATAGCCGCGGGCGACAGGATCATCTCTAGCATCTAAGCCACGTTTGTGACGCACTTTGACAGGAGAAGATTTACGCCCATCCCAAGAAGTGCTACTTCTTCACGATAGAGGTCTCCTTTTTGGGGTTTCTCGTGTCACCTCAAGGTGTGTCCGCCGATCCGGAGAAGGTGCAAGCTATCTCTTCGTGGCCTCGATGTTCCAATCTTCAGGACATACAGAGCTTTATTGGATTGGCGACATTTTCTCGCCAATTCATCCAGAACTTTAGTTTTGTGACGACACCAATCACTGACGGCCTCAGGCTGGAGATGTTCCAATGGATCGAGGCAGCTGAGCAGGCCTTCGATAGACTGATGGCCTTGATGACCCAAGCACTCGTCTTGCGGTTACTCGACTTCAACAAGGTGTTTAAAGTCGCCTGCGACGCCTCTGGCGTCGTCATTGGGGGTGTCCTGAGCCAAGATGGCCACCCCGTCGAGTTCTTTAGTGAGAAGCTAAATGACGTTAGACTCTGGTACTCCACGTACGATAAGGAGTTCTATGCCGTCATTCAGGCATTGAGATACTGGCGCCATTACCTCTAGTCCTAGGAGTTCGTGCTCTTCTCGAACAATGATGCCCTGAAATACCTCAACTCGCAGTAGAAGTTGAGCGATAGACACACACGGTGGGTGGAGTACCTTCAAGACTACACATTCGTTATCCGCCACAAGAAGGGCAAAGACAATGTGGTCGCGGATGCGTTGAGCCACCGGGCGCATCTTCTCACTTTGGTGAGGATGTCAGTTGCCGGGTTTGAGTCCTAAAAGGACTCCTACCTGACGTGTCCTGATTTTAGCCCCATAGTCCATGCCCTCGAGCTTGGCACCACCCACGAGCACTGCGACTACCTTAGGAGAGAAGGCTACCTATTCTTTAGGAATAGGTTGTGCATCCTACACACGTTTCTTCAGGATCAGCTCACTTGGGAGTGCCATTCCGGAGGTCTTGATGGCCATTTTGGCAGTTACAAGATGATTACGACCATAGAACATCAGTTCTATTGGCCGACCCTAAAGCGCGATGATGGGAACATCGTCGCTCAGTGCAGGGTGTCCGCCTTCGCCAAGCAGGTAATGAAGAATGCTGGCCTCTACACATCGCTTCCAGTGTCAACGCGATCTTCAGATGACGTGAGCATGGACTTCATGCTCGGACTGCCCCGCACGGTCCGCCACCATGATTCCATCATGGTAGTTGTGGATCGCTTTTCGAAGATGTCCCATGATAAGAACATGAATAGTGGTTATAACCACCCATTTATTGTTCTTATTTAGCTTTATTAAACTCTTGTGTACACCATCCCCTCCATTATCTCGTGACTTAATGTTATAGACTACCAATGCATCAAAAGATATTATTTTTCTTGATTTTTGTTTTTTCTTATTTTCAGGAACTATAGAAAAGGAAGAGCAGCAGGATCCTCCACAATGGAAGTACTTAAAGGGCTTAATGGGCTGTCCAAGACAAGTAATTGCAAGCCCGGTCAAACGGAGATTAGAGAGAATAAAAAGGGAAAAAGATGTTTCGGGAGCGCTTCTTCTTTTCAGCTTCTTCTCCTAGCTTCTTCTTTTAGGTTTTCTTCTTAGAAAGTTGTCAGCCGCCGGCGATTTTCTCCGGCGGGTAGATGTAATAGAAATGATAATCTTTCTTTTACTGGTAGTTTGTTTCTTCACCTTCTCTGGATCCCTCTATAGCACTCGTTTTTCGTATCCGTGACGATCAGTCCCCTTTTTTTCTGGACAGCTCCTTGTCCGTCCTCTTCTTTGTTCCCCTCAGCCATCTTATTCTCTTCTAATCTTACCTTCCGTGAACCCATTCTCTCTTTCTCCTTCTTATTTCTTTTCTTATCTTTCTTGCTGTTCTTTTTTTTTCTGCATCAGTTTTCTTTCTCTTCTTCTCGCAGATTCTCTATCAATTCTCCCCTCTTCTAGTTTTCGTACACCGCTAAATTTCTATTTCTTGTTCTTCCGTCTTCCGTGACTTTCTCTCCTTTCAGTCTCCCATTCTCCTTCTTCTCCTGTTGATTCTTCTCTTACGCCTCTCTTCTCTCTCTTGAAATAGCACCCTCTCGCTCTAAATCCCTCTTGCAATACCTCTCTTCTGCGTTTTCTTTCTCATTTCCTTTTATTGCTACCGTTCCCGACTCCTCTCTCTCTCTTCTATATCTCTAAATTCATCTTGTACATCTCTATGATAATATCTCGCACTCACCCTCTCTATCTTTCGGACGCTCCCTCTCTTGTTCTCTTCTCCACATTCTCTTCTACTGTTTAAGCTCTCTCTAATCTCACTCTCCCTCTCATTCTTCTGTCGTCTCTCTTTCGCGCGCCCGTCTCCACTTTCTTACCTCCATTTCGCGTCATATTCTGTCATTTTCATTTTCTTCCTTCCGTCTAATCCCTCTTCTTCTTCCTCCTGCGCCATAGTCTTTCTTTTTCGCCATCTCCTCTTGTTGATTTTCCGATTCTTCTTCTCTTTCTTTCGCCGTTTTGGTATCTGCTCCCTCTCTCTGTCTCTAGTTTCCGTCTTCTTTGGTTTATCTCTTTCTCTTGAGTTTCGATTTCATTTCCCTCAACCCCGTTTTTTTCTGTCCAATCTTCATCCTGGTCAATCTTCTTCTTCTTTCCTATATCTCTACTCTCTCTCTCTCTCTCTCTCTCGATCTCTCCTTTTCTAATTCGTTCTTTTCCGACTCTTCAGACTTTTCACTCTTGTCTCTTCTGCCGCATCTTCTGTTCTCTCTCTCTTCTTTCCTCTCTTAATCTCTCTCACGATCTCTCTATTCTCTCCAGCAGTATTTTCTCTCTCACCATCAATCTTCTCTCTCTTCTCTCATCACGTCCTTACATCTTATCTCTCACCTGCCCTCTGTACTTCGCATCTTCTGTTTTCTTCCGTTTCTCCTTTTATTCTCTTCAACCTCTCTCTTTCGTCATCCCTATCATTCCTGCTCTCTCTCTCTCGTCTTTTTTTCCCTCTCTCTCCTTTACTCTTGATTCTCTTTCCCTTTCTTGCGCACTTGGAACCTCTCTCTTACTTATTGCGATATTCTCTCTCCCTCTCGGCTACTGCTTTCTTCCCATCTCTCCTCCTTCACCCTCTATTCTTCTCACGCTATTCCTTCTCTAACTTCCTTTCCCTTTCTCTTTCTTTTTTTGGTATGATTATTACATCTCCTATTATATTATTCTTCATAAACTTCATCCTAGTTTTAATATCCTTTACTTTGCATGTATTCTAATTACTCTTCTAATTAATATATCTAGATAATCTTAGTCATTCTCCCTTCTTTCCACCTACATTGATATTTTCTCGCCTTAAAGTCCCTGCGGATCGACCTAGGAAACCTATACATCCCAATCATCCCATTTGCTTCATAGTTCCTAGTTATAAATAGTAAGTTTGTCGGGCTTAAACACACGACGACTTTGAGCCCATCATCCCACTTTGTGCCATGTTCGAAGACTTCTGACGCAACGCGAGTGGCTCAGTTGTACTTTCGAGAGGTAGTCCGCTTACATGGACTACTGATGTAGGATATTTAGAATGCTATGCTAGGTATGATGATAATGATATGATTAAGAAAATAATCCTACAAGTGAAGGGAGGATCTATGAATGATATCAGTAGGAATTAGGGTTATAAATCAGTGGAGATATGGAGAGGATAAGTAGTGAAGATGTAATAATGAAATGAGGATATATGATGAATAGAATTTAAAGTTATATATAATAGAGAATAAGGATGGTTATTGTTTATAGGATTTGAGGATGATGAAAGGAGAGAAGGATGGTAAATAGCAATTATAGAGAGGAAAGATTGTGATGGAGATTAGTTAAGTTAATACGGAAATAGATGGTGAATTAAAGGATAGGAATAAGAATAATGTATTCACTACGTGAATACTATAATGTTAATAGGAGAAAGGAATTTGAAAGAGTTCTCAAGTGAGTATTCTGCGACGGTGACGAAACGGAATTTGGACGAGCGTCGATGTTGGACTTAAGATAAAATAGAGAACTATTTCACGGTAAGACGAGGAGAGGATGAATACCTGAGGAGGACGGGAAGTGCGTTCGCGGGACTTCACGAGAAACCCAGAATATCCTCAGTTTGCGTCGGACTTGAAATGGAAGAAAGCGGACAGAAAGGAGGGAGAAAGGGAAAGGAGGATAGAATCTTGGAGAAGAAGGTTTGGAAGGGAGGCACGAGAAGAACACAAACACAAGGGTAAAAGAACCTAGATAGTAACCAAATTTTCATAAAACAATTGAGTTTTCTTCTCTTACATTCGCCTATTTATAGAGTAGGAAAGATAGAGAAGTTAGGATGAGGGGTTGTCTCGGGAGAGAGAGACAGTTGCGGCATTTCGGAGAGAGGGGAATAGTCAACGGGCATTTCTTCAACTTCTCGCGGAATGTCTCACGGCCCTTCGGTGCTCCATTTTGTAGGATTGTTGCTCGCGGAATCTCCTCCATTTTGTGTTGACACGTGATAAGTGGTGGTGTCTGCTGCAGGAATAGGTTTCGGGACGGTCGAGTGAATATCGTCGACGCTGTCTTCTTTCGTGGATCGTTCGGGTCCACTCATTCTCCGATTTTGGTAGGAAGATTGATCGCGGAATTCGTCGATGTGAAGATGACGTCTTTGCTAGCAATGTGGAAGTTCGATCCACAGGTGTTGACTTTTCTCTCGCTATGACAAGAGCCGGCCGGGTATTGCTTTGCATGTTGTCTCGAAGATGGCATACCCAAGGTGAAGCATCTTTTCGTCTTTCCTCACGATGAGATCACCCAGCCTTTGATCTGCTGTTTATTCACCGGGACGTAACGATGAAGGAACTTTCTTTGATAGAGGTTTCTACTTTCTCGGCTTCAATGATTTGTCTCTGCCATTGCTGGTTCTACCTTTTTTGGCCCGTAGCGAGGAGGTTGCCCGGAAATGCCTAAGGAGTAGATGTTGACTGGAGCCAGGGATGTTTACATCATTCGAAGTTTTCGTTAGGTCCGCCGTCCTGACCTACGGGCACAGAAACTGCTCTTTTTCGGTAGTCCAAACTGTCGGTAGATACGTCTCCAAGCCATTCATCTGTTAGAGCCGACAAACGAGGAAGAATCGTATACCGTCAACGATGGAAAGGGAGATGAGCATCGTAGTGAGTAGAACAAATAGAGTAGAACATCGTCATTGATGTAGGGGGGAGATGAGCAAGTATTTTCCCCTCGAAATTAGTTGAATAACGATCCATAGATGTTTGCGGTGATCGGTGGTTAATCTCAGCAGAATTCTTATTCAAAGATGTAGAGATATCCACGGTAGATAGAAAGGATAGAGACGGGTGATTCTCCTCTCCTTTTTCAGTTGGGAATTTATCCTGATGATTGGTCATGACTGAGCTCGTGAGTGAGCTCTTCTTCAGAATAATTTTCAATGTAGAATTGCTCTTTATAACTCTTGCATGTTCTTATGAGGATCTTGGACTCTTCACAGCTTCCATCTTTGTCAATTGTGAGTTTCCTCTATGCTGAATTGCTTTTGTCATCCGCTGTTGATCATGTAGGAAATAGTCTTCCTCATTGATTGCCATCTTCAAACTGATTTCTTCATAAGGGCTTTGATCTCTGAAGATAATGTACTTCCATTGAGAATAGATCTCCTCTTAAAATTCTAACTAAGGGTGGTTTCGAAGAGAAAAGGAATGGGATAACAAAAGGATTCCTATTGATTTTCTTTTGGAGATCATTAATTAAAATTATACAAAGGTACCTAAGATATGGTGGATATGGTTTGGAAAATAAGGAACCTATATCAAGGTAGAAGGGTGGTTGACTTGGTCCATTCAAGGGATTCTAATTATCTAAGGATAACGCTAATTTCTTTTGACCAAGTCAATCTTTAGATCAGTATAAAATAAGAGAAGGAGGGAAGGTAATTCCCTTAAGATCTACACTCTCTTTCAATTATTTAGAGAGGTCTTCTTCATCCATTTAATGAATGGATAATTTCTCAAGTTGGTGGATAAGGAGGAGGAGGATAGGTTCACTTAGAACCCTTGTGTTCATGTTTCAAAATAATTCTCCATCAACTACCCAAGTCCATTGTATTGGATCGTGATGTCTGCTTCACGAGCCACTTTTGGAGGACACTGTGGAGCATGCTGGGGACCAAGCTGAGATTTTCGAAGGTGTATCACCCGCAAACTGACGGCTAGACTAAGGTCGTCAATCGGAGTATTGGAAACTTGCTCCGATCTTTGGTGGGGGACAACCTCACCACTTGGGATCTTGTTATCTCACGTGCCGAGTTCGCGTATAACGCCTCGGCGAACTGCACCACTAGCATGAGTCCATTTGAGATTCCCCATGGCTTAGTACTCTGCAAACCGCTAGACTTAGTGCCAGTAGATCCCCACATTAGAGCCTCTGAGGACAGTCTTCCATTTGCCTAGCATGTGAGTGAGTTGCATTAGTACATTCATGATAGGATTACACAGCAGAATGCATTGTACAAACAGGCTGCCGACTTGCATCGTCCTCAATGGAGCTTCGACGTGGGTGACCAGGAGATGGTTCGGTTGAGACCAGAGAGGTACTCTCCCAGCATAGCTACAAAGCTTCATGCTCGTAGTGCTAAGCCGTTCCAGGTCCTTACACCCGTGGGCGAGAACGCCTATGTCATCGACATTCCTCCCTCGTGGGGGATCAGCTCAACCTTCAACGTGGTGGACTTGGCCGCGTTCGTAGCCCCACCAGCAGATGATCATCCTTCTAACCCTGGCCAATTCTCTAAGAGTGAGTTTGCCAGTAAGTCCACTCCCCCAGTGCTACCACCCGATTGGCACGAGCAGGTAGAGGAGGTACTACGAGAGGTAATTGACTTCATGGGGGATGGTGCTTCGTGAAGATTTTTCACGCGTTGGCAGAGATGTCAGGCAGGGGATGACGTGTGGATCACGGAGGAGCATTTGGCGCGTCTACGACCAGATCTGATTGAGCCACTGCTTGGCACACCCGCTAACTCAACAGAGTCGAGTTCTTCTGACCCCCACATGATTAGTGGCGTATGACCCCCGTCGCCACAAAGGCACAACACCACAGTGCCAGAGGAGCCGACACCCACGCGTGTCCAGCCCCCACGATCGGCGACGACGAAGGATGCCGAGTTCTGCTACACCACATGAGGACCTCGTCTCGCCCCACTCCGAGCTCGTGCGCGTGGATCTACCATCTTTCCTCATTTTGAACTTTATCGGCCCGCACGTGTTTTAGCAGGCCCTCTTTTATCTCTCTCTCCCTTCTTTTCTAGACCTTATGATGTAGGATAATTTAGAAATGATAATGTGTGTAAAGATGATGATGTGAAGGTGAATATGTGAGAAGAGATAAGTGAAATAATGAGAGAATCTACTAATTTTAATGATATAATAATCCTACAATTTTAATGGAGGACCTATGAAATGATATCAGTGAGAATAGATCTATACTTTAGAGGGAATATTATATAGAATGTTTAATTAAGATAAATAAGTGATAAGAGGATGGAGAATATAAAATATAGAAGAGATATGTGAAATAGGGAGTATAGAATATATTAAAGAGGAGTATGATGGAGTGGAGAAATTCAGATAGATGAATAAGGGAGGATGATAAGCATGAATGCAAAGAGAGAAGACTGATAGAGGATAATACGTTTTATGAAGGAACGATATGGATGAGGGTAGGAATAGTAAAGAGAGATAGGGATGTGATCGATGATTATATTACGTGACTACCTCGGATAGAAGACAAGAACATATAATAAATATAAGGAGGAAAAGAGAGGAGGAAGTGAACAATATTGGACTTATGATTTTCGTATATGAACTATTTCACGGAGAGAGAAAAGAGAGGATGATACTTGATGATGACGGGAAAAGCAATGCTCCCGAATTGCTCTACTGATCAAGATATTCCTCGAGATAACCTCTAATGGTAAATGATTGAAAGAAGACAGAACGGGAGGGAGAAAGGGAAAGAGAGATAGAACTCGGAGAGAAGAAGATGCGGGAGGAGTTTGATGGAGGCACGGGGAGAAACGATGAACACAGAGGGGTAAACATAACCGGTAACCAATTTTATCAATAAACAACATCTGTTTTTCGTTTTTCGTCCGTTCTTTTAAGGAAGAAGAGAAGAAGATTTGAAACGAAAGGACGCCTTGTGACGGTTGTTCGCGCATGATAAAGTATGCGAATCACGATATGTCTTTTCTTCGCACGTGGTTTCTTTAATGGCAGTTGAAAACGACTTGTTCTCTATGGTCGGTGAGGAGGTCAACGTTCACGGAAGTGAATAGTTGACTGGGCTGCTCCGGAATTTTTGGAATATCACCGCCATTTTGCGAGTCATTTCGGATGGTGTTGGTGAAGTCACTTGACTCTGGGTCGACTTCGATCAAGTGAGCGTCACTGGTTGGAGTTCTGTTGGGGTCGTCTGATGACTTGAGTAGCCGAGAGTCCGTCGGGTTTTTTGCTCAGGAGATTTCTTCTTCTTGATTTTCATAAGAACCTTTTTATCCTTGCAGGCGGGAAAACTTAATGGAGGAGGTCCTCGGTGAGGCTTTCTTCTCTTTTGTCGCTGATTATTCCTAGCGGCACCTCTGACGTTGTGATTTCCAGACACATCACACAGTCCAAATGGGATCTCTTCCCTGTCGTCTTGATAATAAAACTGCATAATAATAACTTTAGGTGAAGAGGACCCGCCGGGGTTTGGTGCTGCTTCAATCCTTTTCGCGGATTGCTAAGGTAAAGCAAGGTGGTACATGGAAAGTCCGACGATCACAATGTTGATATCTTCTCCTTTGACGGGGAGAATTTCCCTGAATGACATGGCAGAAAGACTGAGACGGGGACGAACAATGATGAAAACCTCCTTTCCTTCAAATTGCATTTTCCACTATGCTGAATTGCCTTTATAATTCTTCTGAGGTATTCTTAGAAGTCTTTCTATCTTCATGGAGCTTGATTCACGTAGGATTTGAAGTAATATTCCTTTATGTGAATGGGGGATCTCATTACTCTTGGATAGTAGGAAGATAGTCATTGGGCGGCTTTCCTTGTTGTATTCTTCTTGAGAGAGGTATTCATTGCTTGAGCCACCTTGAAACTCTTCATATTTTAGACCCGTTGAGCTGAGTTTGTTTCCTTATTCACTTGGGTGAATTGCAAGCTTGCTAATCTTCATTCATGAGGCTTATCTTGTGCTATTTATGATGATCTTCATAATACCAACTGATTTCATAATTGATAGTAAATAGATGTCTCCTCGAAGTTCTATCTAGGGGTGGTTTTCAAAGGAATAAGGAATGTAAAACAAAGATGTTCCTAGTATTCTTTTCTTTTGAGATCATTACTTATAAATACACAAGGTTCCTATGATATAGTAGATAAGGTTTGGAAAATAAGGACCCTATATCAAAGTAAAATGGTGCTTGACTTGGTCCATTCAAGGGATTCTAATTATCTAAGGATAAGGCTATATTTCTTTTGACCAAGTCAATCTTTGGATCAGTATAAAATAGAGAAAGGAGGGAAGATAATTCCCTTAAGATCTACACTCTCTTTAATTATTTAGAGGGGTCTTCTCCATCCATTTAATGAATGGATAATTTTTCAAACTCATGAGTGAGGAGGAATATAGGTTCACTTGGAACCGTTATTTTCATGTTTTGAAATAATTCTCCATCACCTTAATTATTATATTGATTATGTTAGGCTTTTGGGTCGTGGGCCTCAAGTGGGCCCTTTCCCCTCTCGGCCCATATTGGGATCTATAAGAGGGGAAGGGACCCCCCCCACAAACCCTAGCTGTCATTTAAGGAAAGAAAGGAGTAAACTCCCTCTTGAGTGACTGCTCAAGGAAAACCGAGGAAGGAGACCAATCGCTGTTGCCGCCACCGCACACTCCCTTGCCACCGCCACGCTCGCCGCCGCCCCCACCGCGTCCCCTTGCCCTGATTACGCCTACGCTGCTGCTTACATCACCATCGCCGCCATCACATGCTCCTGTGCTGCCGCTGCCATCACTGCCGCTGCTACCACTGATGCCAATGTCGTTCCCTTCCACACCACCGTTGTGCCCCCACACACTACCGCCGCACCGCTCCGTGTGCCCTCCTTGTGCACCCCGCCTGCGCAACCACCGCCTGCATCCAATGCGACCTCCGCCCACGCCCTTGCGCAGACTCTGTCGGTGGTCCTACGCGGATTCTGCGAGCGCCCCTGCGCGGCCACCGCCTGTGCCCCTGCGCGGCCTCCGCCTGCGCCCCTGCGCGGCCTCCACCTACCCCCCCTGCACAGCCTCGGCCCCCGCCCCTACGTGGATTCTGCCCGTGCCCCTACGCAACCTCCGCCCCTGCCCCTACTCTGCCACCACCTGCGCCTTGTGACAAAGCGTTTTATGCGGTCGTTAAAACACACAAACCTCAGTCAAACAAAATTTATAATTCCGAACTCACAATAACAAAGATATAAAATCAAGTATAATGCAAAGATCAAGTCGATCCATAGAGAACACGATTGACTTTGATTGCCGAGTTGACTTGGTCAAACCTAGGTTTAATTAGGGTTTTTAAGAAGTGAAGATGATATTTAATTAATGGTAATGAGATAGATATACTAAATAAGGAATTTTAAGAATTAAGAAACTGATTTTTATGCGAAATGTCAAAAGTCAAGGTCAAAGCATTGACCTTGACCAATAGTTGACTATCTGTAAAATCAGACAATGAAAAAGTCTTAAAATATTGTGAAAATTATATATACACAAAATAGAGAGAAAATGGAAATTTTTGATATATAATTCGTGATTTTTAGAGAAGAACTGGATTTATTATGAATTATTGAAAATCAAAGATAAAAAAAATCCCGAAATGAACACTTTGGAGTAAATCTTCAAATTGACTTACCAAATGATATTCAAATCTTAAAATTCACATATGAATGGAAAGCTTACAACTAGAGGATTCCAAAGAGACCAAAATTATCAAATTTTACCTTGTATTTTAAAATTAATTGTACCCGCAAGTTAACGCCCAAATTCGGATTAAAAATGAACAGTAGTTGGTCAAATGTCAAATTGAGGGGTCAAATGATGATGAAATTTTACGATTTTGCTATCCACGAAAAGCTGATGAAACAATGAATCCAATGAAACTAGAATCAAATGATTCAGACTTAAGATCAGGGAGAAATCCTTATTTCAAGATTAGCAAAATTCACGCTAAAATGTGGTCGAAATGAAGAACAAAACAATTTTTAAAACAAAATTAACCTACCAAATCAAATTAAAATTACAATTATTGCAAGGAGAATGATCAAATCACACTACTAACCCAATTGACGCGAAGATTTGGCTTCAATTCACGCGGATTGAAGAGTATTCGATCAATTTTGTCTTCGACGTGATTTCGGCGTTCAAGGGGAGATTTGGATCAATCCTTGCAATGAATCGCGACGACTCCTCCCTCAAGCTGTTCGCAATTGAGTCTAGAGCACAGGAGAATCCTGCCTCAATCTGATTTCATCTGTGCTGCTTATGAACGACTTCCCTCATCACTACCGACTAGGCTCGCACACCGCATGTTAGCTTCAACCCCTCATTTTAAAGTTTAATTACTTTTCGAAGCATTTTCCTTTACTTGTCTCCACCGCCGTGGGACGACTTAGGAAGGGTAGTACGAGTATAGGTTTGAGACTTCTGACGCGTACATTAGGCCCTGCACCGAGCGTGGGCTACAGCCTTCAGGCTACTCCACGACGAGCGAGTTCCACGCCTACGCACATGGATTGAGAGGATCTCACCCTATCCATCATCGCAAGTTTCTTCGGGTCACTCGGAGTCAACTCCGCTGATCAGCACGCCTGCTTGCATTAGGTTTACTTTAGATATTGTAGTTAGGGTCTAGGACTCGCCTACTTGTAGGCTAGGTTTGACCGCCCTAGCTTCAGTCAGCCTTGGTTATATTGATCAAGCACAAGGGTTTTCACAACCTGTCCTATATCACACTATTCAAGAGTGCATAGATTATTCAAAAAGGATCCCCCCAAAAGCTTTCATATTCATATTCATGCATTGAGGACCATGCATAGATTATTAGGGGGAGGGATCACTTCAGTGTCAAGCATGGCTGATACGCGTAAAAATACGGTCGTTGAATGCGCAAATTTACGTATCAAACAAATTTATACTCAACTCTTCAAAATCTGATTTTTGAAATAGAGTAGTGGCAAGTTGAATCCACAGGGAGGAAGGTCAAAAGATTGAAATCAAAAGATTTTTTTGGGTATTTTTAGATTTAGAAAGCGGAAATGATCGATGAAAGGAAGAAGATGTGTGCTGAGATGAAATGAACCAAACAAGTGCTTCCAAACTCCTTGCGAAGATTAAAAACCCTTGATCGATGGTGGAAAAGTGATTTTTAGGGTTTTTAAATGATAAAATGTTGATAAACAGATGAGGAAAATAGAAGAAATTGATAGAAAATGATCCTAATCTAAAGATTTGTGATGAAAACACAATCCAGTGATGCTCCCTAATCAAAATATACCTTCGAGAGCCGTATATTTCACCCGGACTTGGCATCTTGCAGCCAACACAAGGAATGAATAGAGGAGGGAAGAAACTCATTGAGAATGATGTTCAACACATGATGAATGATCAATCGTTGTTTTCTTTCCTTCTGGCTAGCTAATGCTAGAAGCACACAACAAAACATTCATAACCCAAATTTTTTTGTCTCAGAACTTAAATCAGCCCCAACAGATTCGTGGAGCTTGGAATGACAATTATGCCCACAAAATTTTAGCCCCTAACTCCATTAGGATCGTTAGATATCAAGCTTTTACTTTAGAAAAATTTGGACCATTGATAGCATTTCTCGCTCCTCAGATCGCAGCGGTCAAAGCGCTCCGGTCAAAACCAATCCGGTCAAACTTCTCTAAAATACAAGAAAATTATATTAAATGCCCCCCTCTCTTCTCTCTCCTCTCGTGTCTCTCTTCTCTCTATTCTCTCCTCGCAAAGAAGTGGAAAGCTCGGAAGAAGTGGAGGACGAGGATGACGGAGATGGTGAGGGTGGAAGAGAAGGAGGAAAGAAGAGGGAGAAGGAAGAGAAGTGCATGAGAGGGGGAAGACGAAAGAGAGGAGAGTGAGTTCTCCTCTCGACGGAAGTAATTTTAGTCGCAAGGAGTGATAACACTAAAATATAAGTCACATTTATGCACCATTTATCATGTTTAAGTGTTGATAAAGGCTACATGAATGAGAATATCTATTTTTATATGGCTGAATGTGATGAAAATATGACTGAGTCCTATCATGCATCATTCTTATATTTTGACTGTATTATGAGACTAACCCCACTTGACTTCATGGAAGTCAAATAGTTGAATTCTCACATTTTTATGAGTTATGTGAATGCAAGGACTTAGGTGAAGTTTAATGGGAGCATGGATGAAAATTATCTAGAAGAAGAAGAAGAAAATGGGTGCTTCACCTTTTTAGGAGGTTAGTCAAAGCTTTCCACCGTTTTAGGAGGTTAGTCAAACCTTTCCACCTTTTTAGGAGGATGGTCAAACATTTTCATATCTTTAGGAGGTTAGTCAAACCTTTCCACCTTTTTAGGAGGTTAGTCAACCACCTTCTTAGGGGGGTCAACCCATTCCACCTTTTTAGGAGACTAGTCACGCCATTTCTCTTAGAAGTCAATGATAGTCAAAGTGATTTTTGAGAAGTCAAAGGTGGTCAAAGGCATTATGGAAGGGTCAAAGAGGTCAAACTTCTTCTCTTTTATTTATTATTAATCAATTTACATCTTTCCTATTTTTTAGGAAGTATCCATATTTTTAGGAAGAGAAAGAGGTAAGGCCACCTTCTTAGGGAAGTAGTAAGGTTACCATCTCTTAGAGAGTGGTCAACCCACTCCCTAAGGAAGTGGTTGTGGGGCCCACCTCCTTAAAAGGGGCTCTCCCACCTCTTTAGGAGGTGATTAATTTCGTGGCTTATGGATTCAATCTCAACCATTCATTTGGTTGAACCTAAGAAGACTCAATCTCTACCATTGATTCAAACGAATCTCTTAACCTAAAATTATAAAAAGAATATTCTTCTTCGTTTTTGTTGTTTTTTGTCTCTCTCCTAGAATCAGGCTACCAGAAGGAAAAGGAGAGGCTTAGGCCCAAGCTTGACATTGTTTGGTGTTCAAGTTTGATGTGGAGGCAAGATCAAGTGGAGGATTGAGATCGTAATGAGTCAAGCATCACCCAGCCTAGGACTGGCATAAAAAACGGGGTTTGTGTGAGGATTTGGATATGATTTTCTCCTGTAATCCCCTCTATGGATAGTGTAAACCCTATTTCTCTTTTTATATTTTATATTTGTTCTCTTTTCTTCAAACAGTCTCTCATCATTCTATTTTATCATCCTCATTTCTCTATTCCATCATTCCATTCTCAATATTTTCATCATTATTTATCATAGAATATTAATATATATTTATAATTCATTCATACCATATTTCATTTCTTTTTCCTTCCATATTTCTCCAAAAATCCCTTCTACCATTATTTTTCCCTATATTTGTATCTCTTCTCCCTAAATGCACTAATCTCATTACCTAGGCTCCCTGAGGATTCGACCCTTACTTTAACATTATACAAAGTGAGGAATTATAAATATTGTTGCATGAAATTGATTTAAAACAACGAATAAAAATACCCCCAAATCGAGTTTATCAAGGAGACGCGAGGAGAGAAAGAGAGAGGAGAGGGGGAGTGAAAAAGAGAAGGAAAGAAGGGAGAAGAAACAGAGGGAGGCGTGCGATGGAAATGATTTCCGTCACGCGAGAGAGAGAGAAACAGGGGCGAAGAAATCTCCCCCTCTCCTTTATGTGTGCATGCACGCGTGAGGGAGAGAAGGAGAGAAGAGAGTGAGAGGAGCGTGCGGGCGAGAGAGAGAGAGAGGGAGAGGGGGGGAGAGAGAGAGAGAGAGAGAGAGAGAGAGAGAGAGAGAGAGAGAGAGAGAGAGAGAGAGAGAGAGAGAGAGAGAGAGAGGAAGACAGCGGGAGAGAGAGGTGCACGGGCGAGAGAGAAAGGGGAGAGAGAAGGAGAAGAGAAAGAGAGAGTGCGGAGAGAGAAAGAGGAGGATTTTTGGTGGCGTACGACCCCCGTTGCCACCAAGACACGATACCACGGCGCCGGAGGAGCCCTTTTGCGTGTGCGGATCTATCCGCTTATCTTTATTTCTTTATCATGAACTTTTGACCTGCACGTGTTTAAGCGGGTCCTCGCTTATTTCCCTCTCCCTTTTAGGCTTCCGGGTGGGTTCTTCCCTTTTCGGGATCCCATTCGTGAAGCCCTTTCTCTCTGTGGACCTTTATTTTCTATAAGTATTTTTAGGTCTTGGGTTGTGGGCCTCAAGTGGGCCCTTTCCCCTCTCGGCCCATTATGGGCTCTATAAGAGGGGAAGGGACCCCCCCACAAACCCTAGCCGTCATTTGAAGAAAGAAAGGAGTGCTCTCCCTCTCAAGTGGCTGCTCAAGGAAGGCTGGGGAAGGAGTCCAACCGCCGTCGCCGCCACCGCCGCCGTATGCCTTCGTGCCGCCGCCGCGACGACCGCCACCACTCCTTCCCCCGGCCACGGTTCTTCTCCGCTGTCATCGCGTCGCCGCCGTCCTCAAGCTGCCGCCACCGCCGCTGCCTCAGGCCGCCGCCGCCTCCGGACCGCCGTGCCGCCATCCCCTCCTCCACCGTCATCCCCTCCACGCCCCACTACCAAGCTCCCTCCACTGCCAAGCCCCCTCTGCTGCCTCCTCGCCGGATTTTCCCCTTCCATCTCCGGCGAACTCTCCCCTTCCCAACATTTCCGTGACCTTTCCCCCTCCCCTCCACAACGTCCAACGGCCACCTCCCAGACCACGCCTAAACCCCTTTGCAGCTCACCTTCCTCCTCCCTGGAACCTGCGATTTCCCACTCCCGAGTATCCCCTCTTCCCTCCAGAAATTTCTCTCTTCCATTCCCGCATCCCCGCTCATCCGTTGTCCTCCCCCCTCCCAATCCCGGCTTATCTCCCCGATTTTCCCTTCTGTTTCCAATTTCATTATCCCGTCCGATCGATTCCGGACGTTCCGCCTCCCTTTCAATCCATCGCCCACTGTCGACAACCCTCCCTTCCCCTTTCCTGTCAAATTCCCGTCATCGCGACGCCTCCTCCGGAAATTCGATCTCCCACAGCCGTGTACGCAGAAGTTGATTCGTCAACTCCTGAAATTCCGGTCAACGCCACTCTCGTCGTCCCCCGATTCCCTTCTACATCACCTCCTTTCCTCCCATCCTCGATTCCTTGACACCCAAATTTCACTCACCGCACCATTAATCCCCCTCTTGCGCTCATCCCGATCCTCTTCACCACTCTCCCAATTTTGGAATTTCTCCCGGTCCAGCGATCCCTCCTGCTCCCAAAATTCCTCTCCCTCCTCCTCGTGATACCCCTTTCAATTCCATCTCCCTCCCGATCCTCCTTCCCGCACGCCGTGCCAGCTCATCCTCTCCCGATTTCCCATCCGAACCTTACGTCTTTCCAGCTTCTTATCTTCTCCCGCAACCCCGCGCATCGCCGGAACCATTTCCGTAGAGTTCTAGCTTCCCGCGGAATTCCATCTTCCGCGGAATCTCAATTGCCGCAGAATACCATCGGCCACGAAACCAACATCATCCTCCCGCTCCGCGGCACCCAAGTTGCGCTCGCCCCATCAATCCCCGCCATAACTCAGCCAACCTCCCTCTCCGCGTGAGTTCACCCCTCACGAATTCACCCCTTCGCGAACTCCCATCGCGAATTCACTCCTCACGAATTCTTTGCTCAACTCATCTCTCTCCTCGATACCCGTCCACAATGCAGAATTCTCCCTCCCGCCTTGTCGAATTCCCTTTCCCTCCTCCGGAACTTAGCCTCCCCGCGGACTCCGCAAATTGGCGATTCATCCGCTCCCATTTCCGCGGAATTCCTTTCTTCCACGGAACTCACTCTCGTGGAATCTCGCTGCTCGCCCTGAGGGATTCCCCTCTCGCCCCGTTCGGTGAACGTCCTCCCTCCCCACCCTGTGGAAATCATGCATGTCCCGCAGAATCCGCGCCCGCGACGCCTGCGCCGCGCCCGCCTTCGCATACGGGTAATGCCCCGTTGACTGCTCCGAGTCACGGTTGATTCCGCCACTCCGTCCCACTGCCACCTGCGACCTGAAGGGGGGGTCAAACCCCAGAGGTCTGACCTTTGACCACCTTGAATACTGACTCCAGCCCTTCCCCTGCGTGGGCCTACGCATCCCGCGCACGCCCACACACACTGCGCGTATCCGGCCCCCTGTAAGCTCACTACGCGCGCCCGGTATGTTTCCTCTGCCCGGGGCACCAGTGGCTCGCGCGTCCAGCCGGGCGGTCTCATTGCGTCCCAACGAGGGCCTATCACGCTCGGCCCACTGCCCTTCCGCGCTTCTGCTCACAATCCTGTTGTACCCTGTTCACGTCGCCCGCCATACCGCACCGGCGTCGCACTCCATGTCTCGCCGACAACATTGGTTTACGATCACTCCCTACTTCCTCTCGCGCCGAGACCTCCTGCGCCCACGACATCGCCGACTCGGTCACCCTCCTGCCGACCGCCCGTTTAAGCAGCACACGAACGATCTCCCTCGTCACGACTGGCCGGGCTCGCGCCCCGCAGGTTAGCTTTGGCCCCTCATTTTAAAGTTTAATTACTTTTCGAAATATTTCCATTACTCGTCTCCATCGCCGTCGGACGACGTAGATAGGATAATACGAGTATCGGTTTGAGACTTCTGACGCGTACGTCAGGTCTGGTACTGAGTGTGGGCTGCAGCCTCCCGGCTACTCCACGACAAGCGACTTCACTGCCTCTGAACGTAGATCGAGAGGATCTCACCCTATCCATCATCGCAAGTTTCGCCGGGTCACCCGGGATCGACTCCGCTGATCGGCACGCCTGCCTATACTTAGGTTTAGGTTAGGTCTCATACTTAGGGTCTAGGACTCGCCTACCCGTAGATTAGGTTTGACCACACTATCTTCAGTCAGCCTTAGTCCCATTGATCAGGCACGAGGGTTTTCACAACCGTGTCCTGCATCAATTTTCCTCCTCGCGCCTCTTTTCGTGACGAAAAAATTTCCGTTGCGAGAGAGAGGGAGAGAGAGAAAACTGGGAGACATAAAAAGAGAGAGGAGGGGTCTTCCTCCTCTCTTTATATATATATATATATATATATATATATATATATATATATATATAGTATCTATTTCTTTCTTTTACATTTTTAATGATTTTCATTTCTTAAAATATTCCTAAAAAATTCTAAGAAATCTAGAAAAATATTCATTTACTCTTAGAAATAAATTCATTCAATGAAATTCATAATAAAAATGCACTTTATAAATATGCTCATGTCAATAAAGAAATTTAAAATAGAAATTTCATTTTATAATAAAAGAAAATTATATTCTTGATAAATCAATATCATTAAATGCTCATAAAATGCTACTAATTTATCACAAATCAAGAATATCCTTTAAAACATAGAAATTTATTAATTTATCAATTTAATCATTTTCAATTATGATAACATGCATTTATGATTATATTTTAAAGAAGAAATGCATAAAATGCATGATATTAATGCATGAAATTGCATGTTATCATATCCCCCAACTCAAACCATTACTAGTCCCTTAGCAATGTCCTTAGAATCTTTTTTAAGAATACCTCATTGCTAATGGAGTCATGAACCCGTGTGCCTAAAGTCTTTTAACAATATCTCTCACAAGCTTAGCGTGACTACTCCATCATGACAATCCAGACACACGTCCCTTTCGAGCATGTGAGAACGACTCCAAAGAGCCAATGAAGATGAACAAATGATGCTACTCTCCAGATATGACACTATAAACCTGAATGTTTTCCCTAAAACTCATGAAGTAGTGGACCTCACACCTCTCATGGCAAGGCCGCTCTCTCTCTCTTTTGGGTATTTTCTACGTAGCTTTTGAAATTCTAGTATTCTCCTTCCCATTCGAAAACAAGAGCGAGACACTCTTCTCCACCTTTAAGCACAAAATCAATGAAGTAACCCAAAAATTTATGGATGATGAGGCTATTTTGATGACGACTATCTAAGTGTTAAAAGAGAGAAAAGAAAGATGGAAGGCCTTCAAAATAATGAGAATATAACAGCTTTGGAAGGTTATGACGATAGGAAGGAGGTAATATTACCTAAGGTAGTTGCTTCCCAATACAAAGAATGATGAGATGGAGATGTGGTTATAGCAAATATAAAAGAAAAGAAGATCATGGCAAGAGCATAGTGAACCAAGGTGAATGAAAGGCTTTCAAAAGATTGTATGAATAATGAACCTCAATGGATGCACCTTCAAAAGAGCCACAAATGAATCCCTTCTTCTTCTTCTTCTTCTTCTTCTTTTACTTTTTTTTTTTTTACTTTTTTTCTCTTTTTTTTCCTTTTTTTTTCTCTTTTTTTTTTTGCAAACTCATAAAACATAGAAAAATAGATTTCCTTTGACAACTCTTCATATGGCATTGATGAATGCATAGATAGCAAGGGGCCAAAATGACTTACTAAAGAAGGTATTTATTTGGTGTGAAAGAGATTCAAATAGGGAAAAAAAATGTAAATTGGGAATTGATATATCCTCAGTAATATGATTGGAAGAGATAGGTTCCTACTTTGGGAAAAGATTAAATTTAGGTTGTAATGAGATAAAAAGCAAACGTGGCCTAGGGGTTTAATGAAATGGCTTGGGTGGCCTCAAAAGGAAACCTTTGTGCTTTAGGACTTGAAGAATGCATAACGAAAAATCAAAATGCATAAGTAGGATTGGCTAATGAAGGGTGGAGGTAAACACACTTATCATTTTCTACCATCCAAGGTTCATAGTGCTTCAATCCTTCGATTTTCACTACCATTCGCCCACAGCCTCGATACACATTGTCCAAAATCATGGTTTTGTAATCATCTAAGCATGAGCAAGATCCGCTCTTAGAGCCTACCCCTATACACAAGCACTCACGGTTCCAAGGGTGAAAAGGAATCTTGAAGAAAATCCACGATTGATGCTTAGATTTCATTGGACATGTATTTGTTATTTTCAAAATATGACCATAGCAATGCTCGACATGAAATGCTCCCTCCCCCTACTAATATATGCATGGTCCTCAATGCATGAATATGATGATAACATGCTAATTATACATAATAATACATGATTATTGATGCATATTAAGGCATAAATGATTTCATTCCTATGCATGTTATCATATTTACGAGTATTTATCTATCATTCTATGAAAAAGTCATTATAATCTCAAAATACATTAAATTAGGGTTAAATATGATGAATTAAAGATAAATACATTTATAACCTATCTTGACTTGAGATTATAAATGGTTTTTAAAGTTAAATAATGAGAGTAATCATTTTTATCAACATTTACTTAATTTTCCAAAGTTTAAATCTTAAAGAAGTAAATATATTTTTGAAAAAATAAATTCAAACTCTTGTTATTTATTAATTTTGACTTTTTAGAATGATAGATAATTAAATTTCTGATCAAATGAAAGAAATTTCGATTAATTTGGAGTTATATTTTGAAAGTTATGAATTTTCTAATTCTTAGGGATTTTTCTAGAATTTTTCTAAATTTTTCTGAATTTTTAATGAATTTCTAAGACTTTTGCAGAATTAAAACTCGAATTTTCTAATTTAATATCAAATTTTCAGAATATTTTAAAAGCACAGGTGACGTGCCGCGATCAGAACCGTCAGATTGATCGCGATTGACTATCGCGATGAGGAGGCAATGTGGCGGCTTGTGCAACGTCCGATCGCGTGCGATATCAACCGTCGATCTTCACTTAAGATTGATGGACACGTGGCTTAATCGGGTGCACCGGATCGCGTCTAATCTTGGCTGTTGATCGTGAGAGTTATAATGGTCGAGATTAAAACGCATCGAAACACATCGGAGACGTCATATCGCAATCCAATGGCGATGATTTCAAGGAGTTTTATAACGCGCGAACACATGGCGTCATCTCGCGTGTCCATCGGCGATCCAACAGACTGGACTTAATCGTAACTGTTCGCGATGGACCATTTCATCAGAGCTGTTGATTAATTCGATCAAACGGTTACGCCCAAAATCCCTATAAATTGAGATGTTCTTCCGATTTGTAAAGCATTTGAGAGAAAATCAATCAAATTGATCTGTTTAGACACCAAATCTCTTGAATTTCTTGATCCTAACCTCTTCTAGACTCAATTCCACATCCACGGAGTGCTTAAGATCGAGATTTGAATGAAAGCCGGGGAAGAAATCGACGCCTGAACTCCACGATCGTGATTTTTGGATTTTTGATGAAAAGTCTTGATTCCGGTGATTAATTGGGTTAATCCAATCGCAATCTTGGGTTAATGGAAGCGGTTTTTACTAATCTTTTGTCTATTCATGTTTAATTTTTGTTTAGATTAGGAAATTAGATTAATTTCAAGTCAATTTTCGTTAATTTCGTGATTTACGATTTCGGAAATTTCATCCCACTTCGATCTTAAATTTCTCCGCAAAATCAAAGTCAAATTCGATGATTTTTGATTCCGTGGAATCGTCTTGAAGTTCTCTTTCATAATCTACCATTTTCCCTAATTTCTACCATCGATTCATTGTCCGATTTGATCAAATTTGAAGAGATCACCAGAAATTTCTCTAATTCCTTGTGGATCCATTATACCCCTCAATTCGAGATATTTTCATCAAATTGGTATGTTTGGAATTATTTTTGACTCTTGACCGTGTGCAATTGATGACCATTTAGTCATGTTTCATCATATGACAATAAAAGCAGACCATCAATGGAGAGAATTTGATGGGGACCATATTACACCGAAGGTCGGAAGCAGACCCGCCCGATAAGCTTGGGCCAATGTCAACACCCCAGGATTCCGGTACAAGCCGTAACCAGCGCGGCTTCAGAAAAGGTTGGTTTTATCTTCATTAGAATTTACTAGTGGCCCACTTGTTTTGGGGCCTTGACTTGTTTATCTTATTTCCTTGTGGCCTATTGTTAGGAGGCCTTAAGTGATGTAAGGAATTAAGGGGAAAGGATTCCCCCTTAATTCCCTCTTTTGTTTCCCAATTGGGCCTCCCTATGGCCCACTTTTGCATTTGGGCCCCTTTGTGGTCCCTCTAGGCCCATTTGGGCCCATAGGACCCATAGGGGCTACTTTCCCCCTAACCTACCTATATAAGGTAGTGAGGGGCTCCAGTAGAAACAACCGTATAATGAAGTTTATGAAAACTCACCTGATGTGACCCAGAATGCAGCCATCGCCGTGGTCCCCTCCTCTTCACCACCTCGACACCCTTCTCCCCCTCTTCTCCTCATGAAACCACCTCGGAAGAGCCCTCCCTAACCTCGTTCCCCTCAATCTTCGTCCTAGGCGGCTGCTAGGACTTTCTCCAATTTCCCCCGATCTCCCGTGGGTTCTCCGCCGAACTGACGAAGCGATTTATGCAATCGTTAAAACACACAAACATCAGTCAAACAAAATTTATATTCCAAACTCACAATAACAAAGAAATAAAATCAAGTATAGTGTAAAGATCGAGTCGATCCATATAGAACACGGTTGACTTTGATCGTATAGTGAACATGATATTTTATTAATGGTAATGATATACCTATACTAAATAAGTAATTTTAAGATTAATGAAACTGATTTTATGCAAAAATGTCAAAAGTCAAGGTCAAAGCATTGACTTTGATCAACAGTTGACTTTCTATAAAATTAGAGAATAAAAAGGGCTTAGAATATTACGAAAATTATATATTCAGAAACTAGAGAGAAAATGGAAATTATTGATATAAAATTCATGATTTTTCAAGAAGAATTGGATTTATTATGAATTATTGAAAATCAAAGATCACAAAAATCCCGAAATGAACACTCCGGATTAAATCATCAAATTGACTAACCAAATGATATACAAATCTTTAAATTGATATATCAATAGACAGCTAACAAACTCAGGATTCCAAAGAGACCAAAATTGTCAAATTTCAATTTATATTTTAAGATTAATTGATCCTGCAAGTCAATGCCTAAATTCGGATTAAAAATGAACAGTAGTTGGTCAAACGTCAAATTGAGGGGCCAATTATGATGAAATTTTATGATTTTCTATCCACCGAAAGGTAATGAAACAAGGAATCCAATGAAATAAGAATCAAGTGATTCAAAGTTAAGATCAGGGAGAAATCCTTGTTTCAAAACAAGCAAAAATCTAAACCAAATTTGGGCAAACATGAAGAACAAAACGATTTAATAACTAAAATTGACTACTAAAATCTAATCTAAATTACAATTATTGCAAAGAGAATGATCGAATCACACTACTAACTCGATTGACGCAAAGATTTGGCTTCAACTCACGAGGATTGAAGAGTATTCGATCGATTTCGTCTTCGACATGATTTCGGCGTTCAAGGGGAGATTTTGATCAATCCTTGCAATGAATCACGACGAATCCTGCCTCAATCTGATCGCAATTGCTTCTAGAATGCAGGGGAATCATGATGAACTCAAGATATGCCTTCAAAATTGCATAATTGCTTCACGACTAATCTAGAGTTCAGATACAAATGAAGAACATCAGAATTTATAAGGAAATTACACACGAAAAACCAGACCACTCGATTCGGTGAAGACCGATCGACGGCCACGATCGCACGATGATCGTGGACCTTGATCCCACGATTTTGCTAAAGTCGCCCGTCCGATCTTCATCGGAGAATCTGGATGCATCCACGTGTCGCCCCACGATCGCACGACACGGACCCACGCTCTCTGCTTATTTCACCCGTCCGATCTTGATCTGAGCCTCCTCGCGAAGCCATGTGTTGCAAGGTGAGTCGTCAAAAACACGATCGAATCTCAGCCGTCCGCGCTTACTTATGTTTCTTTTAACGCACGTGCTTTGATGGCGATTGGGTGGACCCAAGTCCACGCGATTGACGCATCTTAGTCGATACGACTGCATTCGACGACCATGACGCTGCCACGTGTCCTGCAATTCACAAATTAAAAGGGAACATAGTCCCACACGGAAGGAATTAATGGAAGCGACGCGTATAAAATGTGGGGCTCTCTAACGCATTTGCGTTACCGCCCCAACTATCTTACCTGGGCCTACTATACCTGTGGGCCCATCACTTGCCAGCCTGAAGACGATCTTCCCACCTGGTGCCACCCAGGCATCCGCGTAGATTCGTGTGGCCCTGCCACGCGTTCGTGCCACCTCCGCGCCACGTAGGCGCTCGCGTGGGTCCACATGGCATTGCCACGTGGCCTTGCGTGCCATGTCGCATCCGCGCGGGTCCCACACCACGCCACGTCAGCTCTGTGGGTTCTGTGGAGAAATAAACCCCCTTTTTGCCCTTTTTTTTAGAGAGAATTAAATCTGTAAAAATCAAAAATATATAAAAAAAAACCTATAAAATTCAGAAATCAATATCTTTAAAAATAGAACTCCTTTTTACTCAAATTTTCTCCATTGAATTACAAATTTCTTCATCTTTAATATTATGCCATCTTAAATAAATTAAAAGAATAATATAAGGTTAATTCACAATAAACTTAAATGATCCTTAAGAGAAATGTATTTCATATCATCTAAACATTCTCTTCTTAAAATTAATTCTTCTAATCATCTACTATAGTCAAAGCAAATTAAGGAAAGTAATTAATTTCTATTTATTTAACATTGGGAAAGATTAAACATCTATAAAGCACATAATTAACCCAAAATAATGCATAAATATGGACTTTAGTAGAATGGCATACCAATGGAGAAAATTCATTAAAACTATGATAACATGCATCATAAACACATAAAATAAGCATGAATATTAGTTAAATAAGATAAGAATTAAAGTTAAATATGCATGTTATCACTCACCGCCCCACGGAATTTCTCCTGCTTTCCCTTCGTTGTTGAAGGTATTGATTAATCCCACCTCAAACTCTAGAGCGTCCGCCACGAGACCTTCAAGAGAACAGGTCGGATTGCCTACTAGCACTGCTCACCCACGCGTGCATTCGCTCGCTTGAAGATCGCACGCTCGCGTACTACGCGTAATTTTGTTCCTCGCCTATCGGCAACATTGACTAATCCCACCACAACCTCTGAAGCGTCCGCCACGAGACCTTCTGGAGAACACGTCAGATCGCCTACTAGCACTGCTCACCCACACGTACGTTTGCTCGCCCGAAGATCGCCCGCGCGAGTACTACCTGTAACTTCGTTCCTCGCCTATCAGCCACGCCCTACGCGAAGTATTACAGTGCAAAAGGAATATACTCGCGTGGAAAATGGCTGTGGTCGCTCCGTCCATCCCGCACGCAGGCCCTGGATACTATCCTCCTATGCTAGCACCTTGAGCGCGATAGCCCTCCAGCGTGCCCACCCTCACGACTTACCCACGCGCGCCTCTTGCCACCTCACTTGCCCGTCACCCTCACTTGCCACCTGCATGCTTTGCCGCCCATCCCGACGCTGACACCCACACACGGCCCTGCCGCTCGCGCACACGCGAAGCTCAATCTCCGCGTAAACATCTGCCGGATTCGCTTCAGTGGCCGATAGCATTGGTGGGTTGACCTTTCCCGCCCATACGTCCGGTTAGCGTGCCCCTTGAGTCCCTGTCACCGGATACAGTCATGTCCCCACACTGCTGCTGCCGTTGTGGCCCACCACCAACGCTGCCACCCGCAGGATCGCCCACGCCACGTGCCACCGGCCTACTCTGGTGGCGTACGACCCCCGTCGCCACCAAGACACGATACCACGGCGCCGGAGGAGCCCTTTTGCGCGCGCGGATCTATCCGCTTATCTTTACTTCTTTATTTCTTTATTATGGATCTTTTGACCCGCACGTGTTTAAGCGGGTCCTCGTTTATTTCTTCTCTCCCTTTAGGCTTCCGGGTGGGTTCTTCCCTTTTCGGGATCCCATTTGTGAAGCCCATTCTTCTTTGTGAACCTTTTATTCTATTTCTATGAGTATGGGTGTGGGTTGTGGGCCTCAAGTGGGCCCTTTCCTCTCTTGGCCCAACAAGGGCTCTATAAGAGGGAAGGGACCCCCACAATCCCTAGCCGTCATTTGAGAAAAAGAAGGGAGTCTCCTCCATCTCGAGTGATCTGCTCACGGAAGGCCGGGGAAGGAGTCAAACCGCCGTCGCCGCCGCCGCCACGCCTTCGTGCCGCCGCCGCTCGCCGCGACGACCGCCGCCACTCCTTGCCCCGGCCACTCGATATCCCTCGCTGTTGCTCCAGCCGCCGCCGCCGCCGTCGCCGCCGCCTCAGGCCGCCGCCACCGCCGCCGCCGCCGCCAGGACGCAGCTCCGCCATCCCCTCCGGTCATCCCCCTCCACGGACCTCCCACATCCCTCTCCTCCTCCCCTCGTCCGCTTCCCTCCACATCCTTCTCCGGCGAACCGCCCTTCGCCGTTTTCCGATCATCCTCCTCCCACGATTTCGCCCTCTACTCGCCCCCTCCACGGACCATCAATCCTCCTCAATCTCCTCCTCCACCATCAACTCCGGCGATCTTCAAGGTCCGGAACGCCCCCTCCCTTCCCGTCGACCTCCAAGGTCAGGACGCAGCCCGCCGCACCTCACCGCGCGCGCCTCGCACCGCCGCCGTGAAACGCCGCCTCCGCCTACCCGACCTGCTGCTGCCGACGCCTCGCCCGACCGCAGCGCCTCGCCATCCCGGCCGATTCTTGCGACCCTTCCGCAACCCTCCGCGCCCCCATTCTGCTCGACGACCGCCGCCCTTGCCTCCCCACCACGACTCGCCGCTGGCGCGCTGTCCCCCTCGCCGGAATCGACGCTTTGCCTCCCCACACCGAGCGCCGCCCGCCGTCCGCGAGTAAGCCCTAACCAGGGCGGGGAATCAACTGAGCGATTCCCGCTGAGTCAACTCGGCGGGAATCGTCCCCTCCCCTCTGCCTCACTCGCTCGAGCCCGGTCCAGCCCGATTTCCTCACTCGGACAGCTCTGGGCTGGCCCGAGCTGCACCGAGCCAGCCAACTCGCCCCGAGTGCAGGTCGGGCTAGCCCTGACCGCACCCGCTCGACTGGTCCAAGCCGGTCCAGACAAGCCCTGGGTCCACGACCCAGCCTAGACCGCTGGGCCGCCCAGCGGTCCCAGATCTCGGCCCGAGTCCCGCTGAAGCCAGTCCCAGACGGTCCGAGCCGGCCCATTTCCGCCTTGACCGGTCCAGCCGGCCTCGACCGAGTCCAGGACCGCCTGACCGGTCCAAACCGGCCCAAACCGGTCCAGACCGGTCCTGATCTCCCCAGAACCGGCCCCGACTGCTCCGTGCCGGCCCCGACCGCCACCTCCCGCCTTCCCGAGTTCGCCGCGACCCGTCTTGCTCGCCACGACGTGTCTTCGTCCCGCCCCGCGCCGATCGCCACTCCGCGCCCCCTCGCCGACTCGCCCCGGCGTCCGCCACCGCTGCCGCGCTCCACGACCTCCCTCGCCCGACCGGCCCAGGGCTCGTGCCCCGCAGGTTAGCTTCGTCCCCTCTTTTCAAGTTAATTACTTTTTCGAGCGTTTCCTTTACTCGTCTCCACCGCCGTTGGACGACGTAGACAGGATAGACGGATATAGGTTTGAGATTTCTGACGCGTACGTCAGGTCCGGTACCGAACGTGGGCTGCAACCTCCGGGCTACTCCACGACGAGCGACTCCCACGCCTCCGGACGTGGATCGAGAGGATCTCACCCTATCCATCATCGCGAGTTTCCCCGGGTCACCCGGAGTCGACTTCGCCGATCGGCACGCCTGCCTGCACTTAGGGTTAGGTTAGAGATCACGTATTTACAGTCTAGGATTTGCCTAGCCCTAGGTTAGGGTTGACCGGCTACCTCTGGTCAACCTCTGTCCCATTGATCAGGCACGAGGGTTTTCACCACCGTGTCCTGCATCATACTCACCTCTCCGGACTTCCCGTCTATACTCGTCACAACCGACCGGGCCTCCGCCCCACAGGTACACTTGTAGTTGTCCCTCTCGAGTGTTTAGTTACCTCTTTCAGTGCTTATCCGCGCACTCTCCACCGTCGGGGCTAGGATAGCAGGAATTTCAGGTTTGGGTGTATTTAGGACTTCTGGTCGGGTTCGGTGCTGGTCAGGCGGGTCAAAGGTGCATGCACGTTGCGGTCGTAATCGTGCCATTGCTGTATCCGTTCCTCCCGAGCCCCGAGTTGTTGGAAGTCCAGCGCTTCCCCCTATTCCCCCTTACTGCCGTTCATCGGGCGTTCACGCTTGCTGCCGTAGTGTTTATTATTCCCGTTGTTCTCTTTATATCACATTGGATGCATCTCATACGATAGATAGAGTTTCGTGCCCATTGATCCGGAACGGTCATCGATCCCCACCCACAGTTCCGCATCAGAATTGCAAACCAAGGGAAATTTTTTGCCATAATGGGAAGGAGCTTTAAGGGTTTCTTGTCCACTGATGTAAGGCATGGAAAATAGCAGCAACCGATCATCTTCAATTTATTGAGAAGTACCTAAAACAAGAAAATAAAATACAAAGGGAGCTTGGAAATTTCCCACTCCTATTAGGGAAAGAAATCGACATAAAAAAAACTTAATTGCCATAAAAAAGATAAACAGAAAAAGATACCAACATACTAATCATATAATTTCTTCAAAAGATACCCAACATACTAGTATGAGTAATTCTCTGCCCATGTAGATGAATTTATATTTCACGGAGAATTTCCTGCATATATAAGCCCATAAAAATTATTCAATGTGATTGGTTAATCATATTTTGTGTCCCAATGCATGAGCTTTTCAAAAACAAAATATTTTTATATTCCATGAAATAATGATAGGATTCTCTAAAAAATTTCTTATGTTTCAATGAGAATTCATAGCGCAAACAAAGGCATATGGAACGAATGTCAATTGGAGAAATATTTTCATGCTCAATGAAATGATAATGCCATTTTGTGAAGAGAAATTTCTTTAAAATGTAGCTCAATCGCATGGAGTTATTGAACATAAAACGTTGAAATATCATGAGATTCATATAAAAAGTTTTACTATTAGGAAGATGATCATGTCATTCAGTAAAATATATTTTAATTATATTTTACTCCATCTTTTTAGGAGGTTGGTCAACCTTTTCTATCTTTTTAGGAGGTTAGTCAAACCTTTTCAGCTTTCTAGGAGGATGGTTAGGCCTTTCCATCTTTTAGGAGGTTGGTCAAGCCTTTCCACCTTTTTAGGAGGTTGGTCAAGCCATTCCACTTTTTTAGGATGTCAGTCAAACATTTCCACCTTTTTAGGAGGTTTGTCAAACATTGTTATATCTTTAGGAGGTTAGTCAAACCTTTCCACCTTTTTAGGAGGTTATTCAACCACCTTCTTAGGGCGAGTCAACCCATTCCACCTATTTAGGAGATTAGTCACTCTATTTCTCTTAGAAGTCAATGATAGTCAAAGTGATTTTTGAGAAGTCAAAGGTGGTCAAAGACATTCTTGAAGGGTCAAAGAGTCAAACTTGTTTTCTTTTATTTATTATTAATCAATTTAGATCTTTCCTATATGATAAGAACATAAAATGTAGTTATAACCACCCATTGATTACTCTTATTTAACTTTATTAAACTCTTAAATACACCATCTCCTCTACTATATCATAACTTGATGTCGTAGACTATTAGTGCATCAAAAAGAGTTTATTTTACATGACTTTTGTTTTTCAAATTTTCAGGAACTATACAAGAGGAAGAGTAGTAAGATCCTCCAAAATAGAAGGTTCAAAAGGGCATAATGGCCTGTCCAAAGCAAGCAAGTGTGAGCCCAGTCAAAGGAAATGTGAGCCGAGCCGAAAGGGAGACTCGAGAGAATTAAAGTGGGAAAAAGCTTTCAGCTTCTTCTTCCTCCTCGAGCACTCTTTTTTGTTTAGGTTTTCTGCTTAGAAATTTTGTCAGCCGCCAGTGTTTTTCTCCGTCAGGAAGATGTAATAGCAATGATATGTTTTTTTAGTTGTATTCTCTTTTCTTCACATTCTGGAAATGATCTCCTCCCCGATCTTTGTCTTTATCTCTCCAACTCTCTAACTCTCTTTTGTTCTCTCTCAATCCTTCCACCGCTATTCCATCCCTCTACAATTCTCTCTTTCCTTCTGTAGTGATTATTCCTCCCCCCTCCTTCGAATCTCAATGTTTCTGTCCTCTTCTCTGCTCATCCCATTCTCCATCTTTCTCGCATTCTTTCTCTCTCTGTCCCCCTCTCACACTTCCGCGCTACATTGATTGCTCTCTCTCTCTCTTGCATTTCATCGGCAATCTAAATCTCTACCTCTATTTCTTAATCTGTTCTCCAGCCTTCTCTCTCTGCGATGTCCCACTGTTGTCCTTGAAATGAATTCTTTAGTCTCGCCAAAATGATATCTCCTTCTCTCTCTTGATTTCTGTTCTTCCCTCTGCTTTGACTACCCGTGTTTCCTCTCATTTCCTCCTTTCCATCTTCCAGCAGTACTTCTCTCCCTCTCGATCACTTATTCGTGCTTTCGCCCCCTCTCAACCTCTCTCACACTCTCTTTATCTCCCCCGAAATCTCCCTTTCTCTCTCTCGTTCTATCATTCCCTCTCATATTCTTTTTCTTCCTCTATCGATCTTCCTATCTCCCTAGTTCTCTCTCGCTGGCAACCAACCCCTCTCTTCTTCTACATCCTGTCTCCCTCTCTTCCGTCTCTCTCATAACAACACTTCTCTCTCATTCTTTGTTGCTGTCAATCTAGCTCCCTTTCTCTCTCGTGACTGTGCGTTCCCCCTCATTCTGTAGCCATCTCGTTCCCCCTCTTTCTTTCTTGCTTCCCCTTTTGCATTCTCCTTTCTCTATTCCCCTTTCCTCTTTCTTTAAAGCCGCTCCAATTCCATCCATTCCTTTTTCTGTCTCAGCTATCCTGATTCTGCGTCCATGCTCTGTAAATCGCTCTCTCGAATTTCCTCTCACAATCTCTCTCTTTCTCGCCTATTTGATTCTTTTCTTCCGCACTGCCGCCTCCCTTTCTCTCCATCTCCTCCAAATTCATGGCAGTCCACTCTTTTCTCTCTTTTTCAATTTCCCGATTCCCCTCTTTCTATTTCAACTACTCAAAAAGCTCTATTTTTATTTCATGTCTCGGAAATTTCTCTCTCAACCTCTCTTTCGCTAGTGCTCTCTCTCTCGCACGATCTAGCACCCTCTCTTGCCCTCATCTGCAACCACTCTCTCTCTCTCTCTCTCTCTCTCTCTCTCTCTCTGAATGCTACTCTCATTCATTTTCATTGAACTCGTTTCCTTTCTCTCTTTTGCCCTCAACTGATTGCGCTCTCTCCTTCTCACTCTCTCACGTCCTCTCTCTTATTTGTTTCCTCCCTTCACATTCCATTCCGTTAGCTTCCTCTCTTTTGCTCTTTCTCTCACAGAAGTCCTCCCTCAATCATTATGTCCATCGTTCTCCCTAAAATCTTCCTCTCTCTCTTTCAATATCTCCCTCTATCTTCATTTTCTAACTTCCTCTCCCCCTCTACTGTTGTATCATGATGTATTCTTCTCGCCCTCTCTGCCTCTCTAAATTCATCACTCACACACTCTCTCCATCGTGTAGCCTCTCTCGTTTTCCCTCCAAATCTCTATCTCTCTCTATATCTCTCCATATTGTTCTCTATTTCCTTTTGCCCATTTCTCTCCCTCCCCTACTCTCATCCACTTTCTCTCTTGGGTCCTAGACTCTCTGATGGAGAGTTATCTCAAACACGAACACAAGGGTTCCAAGTGAACCTAGTTAAAACTTAAGGAAGAGATCTCAGTCTCAACAGCAACAATACACTATCCTCCTCCTTTTTCACAAATTTGAGAAACTATCCATTCATTAAATGAATGAAGAAGACCTCTCTCAAACATTTAAAGAGAGTGTAGATCCTAAGGGAATTATCTTCCCTCCTTCTCCAATTATATACTGATCCAAAGATTGACTTGGTCAAAAGAAATTAAACCCTTATCCTTAGATACTTAGAATCCCTTGAATGGACCAAGTCAACCACCTTCTACCTTGATAGAGGCGCCTCAACATCCAAACCACATCCACTATATCATAGGTACCTTGTATAAATTAATGATCTCAAGAAAGAAAATCAGTAGGAACAACTTTGTTTTATACTCCCCTCTTTCCTTGAAAACCCACCCATAGATAGAAATTCGAGGAGAGATCTATGTAATTTTGCTGATGAAGACTTATCGTCGAATCCCACCTCATGACAAGCCTTGCCCGAGCAAACCATACACTTATGTGTTGGTAATCAGCATGAGGAATCTATTATGAAGCCCACTCTCCTAACTCATGAAGAGCTCCCAAATCATCATGAAATCATGCAAGAAGACTCATAAATGCAGACTGTCCATCCCCGATTCACTCAAGTGAATATCAAGGCAACTACATTAGAGTATTTCACGGTTTCTAGAGTTCATTTATCTGCTGATATCCAGTTTAAAGGAAGATATCAATGAGGGAGATAGTCACAAGACTAGGTCTTCACCATCTCTTATTTAAAGAATATACCTTCACGGTTCAAGTCAAAGATGACACGTGAATTTCAATTTGTCCTAGCCCCGTCCTCCTAACAGCTCAAGATTTCCAAGCTTATCTCAGAACCAATGAGATTATACATCTCCTCTTATCTATCAGGAGGATATTGAAGATACATATAGCCTCCACGGTTGAAGAAGAAAAGAAAGAGAAAGACATGATAGAAGATATATGACTCAACTATGAAAGACATGACAGGAAACTCCAACAAAAGGAACTACCTCCCGTCTAAACAAGGTCGTCACGGTTGATAAATATGAAGAATTGGTTGTTAAAGACTCATCAACGAGCACAACTACCACAAATCAACAAAAGCCAAATTAGAGGATCGAAGAAAAGAAATGTCCTGCAAATGATCAAGAACCCCCGATCTTCCTCCAACCGGCTCTACGCTCTCCATCGCCACATGCGAGCTCACCTGCAGAGTATCCAGTCCACTCCCAATGACAATGGAAGCGTCCCGACGCCCTCCTCTGTCCTCTCTTCACCCCGTCCCTGGGAATCTTTTGACATCAAGACAATTACCGTCACAATGCACCCGATTGCCCAGCAATCCCGACAACAGGATATCGTCAAACATGACTGAGTCCGAAGGAGTGAATCGCGAAAACAGACAAAAGACTACATGATCTCGTCGCGAGAGACGACGAAAAGATAACTCACCTGGAGATGACGTCTCCTTTGACTACATACAAGATGTTGTCCAACCTCTTTGCCTTGTTGAGAAAAAGCCTACAATTTCGACACGTCAACTTGACCCGTCAACACTTAACTATCATCAATTAATTCATTCACCACGAGCGGCACAACCGCGGATCAACGCTGCGAATGGAACTTCCGTCTGCCAGCGCGGACGACATCTTCCGTACGAGCTCCAATTTCATCATCTGTTCAGTGACGCGAGCATCAAAGAACTCTCCCTGTCCACGTAAGATGGAGCACTAAAGAGAAGTTATCCGTGAGCAAAACTGCCCGTAATTGCATCTACCAATGACGACGCATCCTTTCATCCTATTTCCCTCTTCCTCTATTCTATAAGAGAGACAGATGTAAGACGAGAACAAAAGTTGTTTTGAAATGAAATTTGGTTCCTTCGGTTACTTTGTCACTGTGTCTTTGTACTTCCCGTGCCTCTCCCGCATCCTCTCTTCTCTGAGTTCTATCTCACTAATCTTTTCTCCCACCCGTTCTGTCGCTTTCATCCATTTCAAGTTGGAAACAAATGAGTTTATTGGATCGGTGGTATTCCAGGCAGCGTCAACATCACGTTGATCTTAGGTATCATCCTCCTCCATTTTATCGTGATTATTAGTTCTCTCCATAGATCGTAAGTCCAACAGAAATTCCTTCTTCCTATCTATCCCCTCTTTTTCATCTATATTCTCTCTCTTTCAATACTGTCCGAGATTAACATATCCGATATTCCCCAGTCATCACTCCACCCTTTCTTACTATTCTTACCATTATCCATATCGTTCATTTCATAATTAATATTAACATCTCATCCATTCCCGTCTCATCGCTTTTCAACTTTATTCTCTCCTATTCATCTCTATATTCTCTCTTTTAACTATTATCCAGAAATCATCTTAAGATAACCCCAAATCATACTCATATCCATCTTATTATCCATCTTTATCCTCTTACATTATAGAATTAATATACTAATTATCCCTACCCATTAAATAAACCTAAACATATCTTTTCTCTACTTAATCATCTCATCGTCCTTACTATTCTCATTATAAATCCTCATATACCCTGAATTAATCTATACAATCTCCCTCTGAATTACTTACCTATTCCTCACTGATATCATTTCATAGGTCCTCCATTAGATTTTAGGATTATTACATAATTAAATTAGTAGATATTCATGTCATATTTCATTCATCTCTTCGTCACATATACACACTTACATTCTCACCTCATATTCATCATCTTCCTAAAATATCCTATGTCACTCTCTCCCTTCAATCCTCTCTTGGCATATTTATCCCACTCTCAATCTTTTCCAACCTCGGCTTCTCTTCATTGGCACTTCTGCGATCTCTTGCTTTCCTCGTGTAGATTTTGCGAATTCTCATCTTCTATTCACTTTCTATAGTTTGATCTTAGAACTCTTATATTTGTAGGTTCATTTCAAATCCACCCTCTCACGGTCAACTCGGAGAGTTGACCACTAACCTTCACCATCACTCTCATCTCAACTCCTAGTATTGATATTGTCATGCCCTAGAATTCCTGTGGATCGACCTAGGAAACTATACGCCTTGATTATTTCCGTCTAGTCTTAGTTTTCTTGAGCATAAATAGTAAATTTTTCGAGCTTAAACACACAATGACTTTGGGCTCAACACTATATTTTAGGAAGGATCAATATTTATAGGAGGAGAAAGAGGTAAGGCCACCTCCTTAGGACAGTGATAAGGTTACCACCTCTTAGAGAGTGGTCAACCCACTCCCTAAGGAAGTGGTTGTGGGGCCCACCTCCTTAAAGGGGCTCTCCCACCTCTTTAGGAGGTGATTATGGCCGTGGCTTATACATTCAATCTCAACCATTCATTTGGTTGCTCCCAAAAAGACTAAATCTCCACCATTGATTCTAAGGAATCTCTTAACCTAAAATTATAAAAGAATCTTCTTCTTCCTTTTTTGTTGTTTTTTGGCTCTCTCTTAGCATCAGTCTACCAGAAGGAAAATGGGAGGCTTAGGCCCAAGATTGGAATTATTTGGTATTCAAGTTTGTTGTGGAGGCAAGATCAAGTGGAGGATCGAGATCGTAACGAGTCAAGCATCACCCGGCCTAGGACAAGCATAAAAAAGGGGTTTGTGCAGGGATTTGGATATGATTTTCTCTTGTAATCCCCTCCATGGATAGTGTAGAACCTATTTACCTTTTAATATTTTAGATAATTTCTCTTTTATTTAAATAATCTCTCATCATTACCCAATTTTTCGATTAACCGATTTCCCGATTTTTCACCATTCTTCTATCATCTTCCATTCTATCATCCTCATTTCTTTATTCCATCATTCCATTATCAATATTTTTATGATTATTTATCATAGAATAGAAATATATCCATTTAGAATTTCGTTCATACCATATTCTTTTTCTTCATCGCTCCATATTTCTCCAAAGTCCCTTATACCATTGGTTTTTCCCTCTAATAGTATCTCTACTCCCTAAAAGCACTAATCTTATTACCTAGGCTCTTGAAGGATTCGACCCTTACTTTACCATTATACAAAGTGAGGAATTATATTTTTTTTTTATGAAATTGATTTAAAATAACGACAAAGAGTACCCCCAAATCGAGTTCATCGGGGACCTATTTTTGGATTGACGTGACAAAATAGCCACACTAAATATTTGAGGGATATTGTTAAATGACTTCATGTACAAGTGTTTATGGTTCCACAAGTGATGAGCTAACTCTCAAGAAGATTGTAAGGGCATTGTTAAGTGACTAGCAAAGATTTGAGTTGGGGATATGATATCATGAATTTTGCACTTCCAAATTCATGAATATTTAAAAATTTAAAGTATGATTCACATCATTAGTACGTATGCTATCATACTTTGATTAGATTTTTGTATTCATCATATCATATTTCTCATTAGCTTAGTTTGCAAAAAATTATATTTATTTTGATTCATGATTGTTGTTTGAACTTTTTCAAGGTCAAACAAATATGAATTGACCACATTTGTGTGGCCTTGAATGAAGGATTACAGATATTCAGACGAGATGAAAGTGAAGCAAATTTAATGTAAATTTATTATCTTTATCTCATTTAATTTTTAGCATCAGATAATATATTGAGAAAGAGGATGTCATGAAGATCAAAAGTACAAAACTTTCATCCAAAATGGAGATTTTTATAAAAAGGTATGAAGATTCAAAGTTTAGGATTTGTTTATACTTTGATCTTTTTTTTCTAATTCTTAGGATTTTTATGAAGTTTTCAAATAATTTTTGGATTAAGCTAGATTTTTAGGCATTTTTCAGGATTTTTAAAAAGGCAAATTTTAAATCGATTTTTTTCTCTTTGTTAACATGGCACACTAACGTGGCAATGCATATCCATGGCGTGACAAGGCAGAGCCATGTGGCACACATTCAATGCTTCCGTGGCACTTTTAAGGGGAGTATTACTTTCCTTAATACCATTGTTAACTATTATTAGCCTTAATGGACTGCTAATTTTAAGTATAGGATTAATTATTTAGTTTTTTTTAATGAGGGGCTACTTTTTTTTCCTTGCAAAAACATGTGGCATCATCCAAGATGCTTGATCCCATGAAAAGGGTTCATGGAATCACTCCTTTTGTGTGGCAGGTAGAAACGTGCCATGTGGAGCTTGACAACTACTGCTTTCTCCATTCTTCATCCTCTCTCTTCATTGCAATTAATAAGTGATTGCCACTCTAACTACGATGAAGGTTAATTGGAAAATTGACTTTAAATTTGAAACTCTTTTAAAGGCGTAGACATATGTCATAATCTTAAGCCATTCATTCTACATCAATGTTGATCAAATGGCTACAAATTAGTCAAGCATTAGTCCAAATTATAGTCAGTAGCTAAAAAATATTTCAAATTAAAATCATGATGTCTCATGATCCCAATGGAGTTTAAAGCTAAAATTTTATGGCCAAAATTGTCCTTTCATGCTTTATCACTCACGGTGGCTGATATAAAGAATAAATTGAAAAAAAACTAGGGTTTTCGACATATCTTTGGATGCTTCTAGCCTTACCTAGCCAATGGAAATAGAGCACAAATTATCATCTATTGTCTACTGAACATCATTTTTAAAGATTTTCTTCTCTTTTTATTCATTCCTCTTGTTGGATGCATGCTATTATGTCCGATTAAAATTTATGGCTCATTAAATGAGTGATCAATTGGAGAGTGATAACGTGTCATTGATGCATTCATTTTTATCATTATAAATGGTTTTTAACACATAATTCATGTTATCATGTTTTTATGATATTTTTGCATTCAACATTTCATTCTACTCATATACTCAACTTGCATCAATTTAGTGCTAATTAGGTAAAAAAATGTCCTATCATGCATCATTCCTTTCAATTACTTATGCCATGAGACTAACCCCATTTGACTCTTTCAAGTCAAGTGGTTGAATTATCACATTTTCAATGAGTTATACGGATTTAAGGACAAAAATACGCAAGTAGGAAGGCATGGATATGAATGATGACGAGAGGGAAGAGGAAAAAACTCTCCACCAAATTTGAATAACGAGTCAACCATATTTTTATGAAACAAGTGGTAAATGAGAGTTGGATTTGGCAGAGGGATCATCCTAAGCTTTTAAGATGAGCCAAATAGGATTGATCTATAGTGAATATTGGGTCAACCTCCTCATTTCTAAGGAGGTTGGCCCAAACTTAATTTTTTATTAAATGACCTCTTTTTTTTCTCATGATTTTATCAATTTTTGGATAAAAAGATAGAGGATTAAATTCTTGATCCAAGGAGAAGATTTCATAGAAAAAGGAGTTGTATTTCGTGAAATATACAATTTCTAAGTTTAGGGATTTTTTCTCATTTTTTTAGCATTTTTAGAAAAAACACCCCTTTGATTTTTTAAGTGAAACTTTGTAAAAAACCCCCTACAAAACTTTAAAGGCTAACACACCAATTTTTTGTGTGCAATAAGAGTGTGCCACATGGCACGCTCTTATTGGTCGATCTCAATCAATGGCTAAGATTTCTCTAAATTAAAATCATGATATCTCATGATCTTCATAGAGTTTTGAGCTGAAATTTTATGGCTAGATCCATATTTTAGCCCTCTATCCATCCGTACTATTGGATTGAAGAATCAAGCTGGAAAAAAATGATTTCAATGATTGGACTCTTTTACCCCTCTTCATAGTCAAATCCTAGGAACCCACAAATAAAAACTTTTATTTTCTCTCTCTTTACATTTTTTTGGCTCTCTCTTAGTATCAGGCTACCATAAGGAAAGGGAGAGGAGGTCAAGGCCCAAGGAGAAGCATTCTTTCATGCTCAATCTTGTTGTGGATAAGGGAGCAAGCAAAGATCATGATTGGAGCAGATCGAGCATCACCAGGCCTAGGACGGGCACACCAACAGGGTTTGTGCAAAGATTTGGATTAGATTTTGGCTTGTAAAAATCTCCATATACACTAGACATGTGTTTTCTTTTTATTTTTCTTTTTTTATTGTAATAGGTTTGACATCATCTACGCGTGCATCTCTCACTCTCACTCTCACTATCACCCTGCATAAATCCATTGTTACCACCATCCATCCCTTTCATTTTTCCATCATATTATCTCGATTTCCAGATCTTCTAATCTCATTCTCACATATTTTATAATGTCTATCTTAACAATAAGATAAACTCAAAATTCTTGTCCACACTTGCCTCCAAGGGCTGCATTTTCACTCTCGTATATTCCCCCGCCCTTGTCTCTCTTTTGAACACCTAACCTCATTACTATAGCTCCCTATGGATTTGACCCTTGCGGACACTATACTAAGTGAGGAATTATATTTTATTGCATGAAATCATCATACAAGAATGACGAAAAATACACACGATCGGGATCATCATAGAGCATCATTAAAGTGAGGTTTTATTAATAATCTTTAGATTCGAATAATTTCCTTTCGATATAAGACTGTAATTCTACCATTTCAATTTCTATATCTTTTTTTTCAATACTAAATCACTATTCTCTCATTTGATGAGGAATTTATGATTTTCGGTAGGAGATTTTGAATTAATAGATTAGTTCATCACATCACTTGTATTTCTCTTTCATTTGCATTGATATTTCTTGACTTCTTCATCCAAAAATACAAAAAAAATACCAACCGATTTCAATCATTTAACTTTCCTCCTTGTGGATTTGACTTTGAATCACCATTTGATTACCTTACCACCCTTAGAGATTGGTTGCCCCACTGTCTTAGAAGGTGGTGGTGGGAATCATCTTCTTAGGAGTGGGATCATTTCCCTAAGAGGTGGATATAGACGTCATCTAGGGATTTAATATCCACTATTTATTAGGTGGTGCCTAAGGAGATGAAATCTCTACTAGTAGTCAAAGGGAGTCATCTAGGGTTTCTCTTAGAATCAAGATATTTTCTGAAGAAGGAAAGCGGGATTATCAAAGTCCAATCGTGTGCATTTTTATGTTCAAGGTTTTTTTGGAGATAAGATTAGATGATGGTTGAAGATCTTAGCAGATTGAGCATACTCAGCCAAAAAGTAGCATAAAAAAGAAGGTTCATCAGGATCCTGATCAAGAACATCTTTATACTTCCTCTGCGACAGTGGAAAATTGTTATCTATATTTAGTTTAATGGGATTTCATTATATTTTCTTTCTTTTTCACCATGATCTTTATCATTTATTCCATTTTCTCTATTCTTTTTATTATTATCTCAAATCTCTTATATCCTTTCTAAATCCTAAATCAAATATCGCTATACACTTACTCACATAAATAAATGTATTAATTTACACACTTACCATTGAGTCATTCTCCATAATAAACATCACAAATACTAAAGGAAAGTTCTCCTCTTCCATCTTTCCATACCTAGTAGTGTCTTTTCTTTGTACTCTAGTCTATTAATCTTATTACCTAGGATCCCTAGGTAATAAGTGGGATCTACCATAACCATCATGCCTAAGTGGGGAAATATAAATTTCTTGCATGAGTTACAATCACAAAAAAGATTAAATAAGACACAAAATTGAGTTCATCACTGTAGTTTTTTCTTTGGATGACTTCAATGCACTAGGAAATGGAATAGGTGAAACATGTTAGTATTTGATGCTTGATAAGGCCTCAAATTTCTTATAAGTGTAGTAGAAGATGTTGCAATCAAGGATTTGACACACAAAGCACCATGAATCGATGATCATATCATCTATCGATGATAATATCATCTTTTAATGATCAAATCTACGCTTATAATGTTTCTTGGAGGAACTCTTTGAAGTTTTTCTAATGTCTAGCTTCTGATGGTGTTCAAGCAGTCATTAGGCCATTGGATCTCCTTTGGAACCTCATCTTCAATACCTATTAGGGATTTTCCTCACCATTTAATCTCTCTAAATCACTAGGAGAGAGATAAAGAACTCAAGAGACAAAGAGAAGAGCAGGGTGGACACTCATCAAGACTTGCATGAGCACCCCTAGGTTTCTAAGATCCATCAGTCCATGATTGATAGGTCACATTGTCAACTTGTCGGGTAACAAGCTATACCAACATTTTTAGGAGATATAGGCTCAATAAGAACTCGCTTGTGGAATCTTTATAATCATCAATTACCAAACATATATAATTCTTCATCTACTTGACACTCTAGAGTGACTTAGGGCATGGTCAACTGAAAAACCTTAATTGGTCTTTCCAGTCAATATTTGTGAACAAATGAAATCATTAAGAATACCTTTTCTAATACTTTTGGTGTATGAAGTAACCGCATCTCATTCCTTGAGTCAATCTCTTCTTTTATTGAGGGTAGATCATTCTATATTGACTACTTTATCAGCTTTGAGAGCTTTATTTTGTATCCAATCTTGATATTTTAGAGAGCTCATCTTTATGGATTCATGAGTTTGAGTACAAACAAGATCATCCATACATAAGATGTCATTAGTATGTCAGATCTGAGGGTCATTTACATAGAAATGACGTGAACTGAGACCTCATTGACAATTAAGTATAATACCATTTCTGGATTTATAAAAATTAATTCAATGAATTCTTCCTCAAAAGAGAACCCATTATCTATCCTTGGTGTCTCTACAACAATGGCCATTTAATAAGCCCTACTCATCATTGGGATATGGGCCTCTATTTTTGGTTCTCTATCATTTTCTAAGAACTCCTCATTCCCCTAGTTACTCTCTATCTCTTCTAAAACTTTCTTCTACTATTGATCATGTGGATCCATTTCTAAGATAGAGATTGCATTCATGTTTTCACCCTCCCAAATGTTATTAATGATAGGGGAATATGATAACATGCATCTTATTATATGCATTTACATGCTTGTAAATACTTTTTATGCATAATTCCAGTCTATAAGATGCATATTATCATCTTAAAATGGAATTTTCTTCAATTTAAGGCCAAATCACTTAATTCCATATTTTTCATCCATTTGAGCATTCTTATGTGTTTTAAGTGTGTTTGACCCTTTTAAAGGTCAAACCACTTGTATTTGACCTCAAGTTTGTGGTTTTAAATATTTTAACATTTAAGTGATTACAAAAAGGTTTAAGAAGAGGAAGAAAAGAAGAAAAAAAAGAGAGTTAAGATTAAAAGAGGGAATTAACCTAGTTGATTTTAGAAAGTCAACTAGGAATTAATTCACTCATAATTTTCTTTCCAATCTAATGTTTTATTTTAGGGCATGGATTTGAAGAGGATCAAATTCTTGATCCAATGAAAACAATTTCATGCAAAAAGGAGTTCTAGAAATGAAGTTATGAATTTTTTAAGCTTACATAATTTTGTAGAATTTAATTTGATTTTTCAGGATTTTTTTAAAGGCCAAAAATAAAAAAATGGGATTTATTTGGCGTGGGACTCATGCAGTGCTCACGTGGTGACGCAGACACGTGGCAGCGCTAACTGGGCTGGCACGGACCCATGCACTCAGAGGCTAAATGGCTTATTGGACCCACGTGCATAGTGGGCCCAAAGATTGCATAGGAGAGAGGGGGGCCTCATAGGCCCATTGAGCGACGCGAATTGAATAAGGGGTCCCCCCTTATAAAGGCACCCCACTTCTTATTTTCTTTCCATGCGGGACTAAATGTGTCTCTATGTTTCGCAGGCGACGTGGCCACTCATGAAGCGTCAGGTTAAACGCGCGAATAGGCGGGCGTTGATTTGGTGGATTGATAACATGCAATCTTAACATGATAATACATGATTATTGATGCAAAATAAGGCATAAAACATTCCATTTGTATCAATGTTATCACACTTTGAGTGCATTTCTATCATTTCATGCAATTTTAAGTTATAATCTCAAAATGCACTAAATTAGGGTTAATTATGATGAATTAAAGATAAATGATTTTTTAACCTATCTTTACTTGAGATTATAAGTGGTTTTTAAAGTTAAATAATGAGAGAAATCATTTTATAAACATTCATTTAATTTTCTAAAGTTAAGATCTTAAATAAATGAATATATTTTTGAAAAAATAAATGAATATATTTTTGAAAAATAAATTAAAACTCTTGTTATTTATTAATTTTGACTTTTTAGAATAATCGATAATTAAATTTTGGATCAAATGAAAGAAATTTGGATTAATTTGGAGTTATATTTTGAAAGTTATGAATTTTCTAATATTTAGGGATTTTTCTGGATTTTTCTGAATTTATTTTTGAGTTTAAATCGTTTAAAAAAAAGGGAGGTTATTTTTGCGTGGGACCCACGTGGATGCGACGTGGCACGCAAGGCCACATGGCAGAGCCACGCGAACCCACGCGAGCGCCTGCATGGCGTGGATGTGACACGCGTGCATATTTATATTTACTCGTAATATAGGATTATAGTACATATAAGCATCCGTAATCGGATTTACGCTAACCCCTTATTTCGTCACACCTTATATACATGACACTCCCCTTTTATTTTTACCATGTGGGACTATGTTCCCCTCTTTCTTTTTATTTCAGGCAACGTGGCAGCATTAAAAGCGTCGGATGCGATCTAAGCGAATGTCACGCATGGATCACGTGAACCCGAAGTCCACCAGATCATCGATCGCGCACATGTCTTAAAATAGGAATTATAACAGTCAAGATTTAATGCGCGGAAATGCATCAGGAGCGTTAGATCACGATCCAATGGCGGCGGCTTCGATGCGTTTTATAATGCATACACACGAGGCTTCATCGGGAGCGTCCATCCGCGATCCAAAGGCCGAGATTTAACCGTAACGGTTCGCCTTCACGCGTTTAATCTGGACCGTTGATGAAGATTAAAAGCCCCCATCCGACGGTTACACCCAAATCGCCAATAAATTAAGGTGTTCTTCAATTTTGTAATGCATTCTTAGATGATTTCATCAAATTGATCTATCTACACCCTTCCATCCTTGAATCTCTCGCTTCTAATCTCTTCTAGAATTGTTTCCGCGTCTACGGAGTGATTAAAAGTAAGATTTCATCGATCAATTAAGGAGAATTCGTTTCTTGAACACCGATGCTCGTTTCGAAATTGCGAAATGAAAAGCCTCGATCCAGCGATTAATTGGATCATTTCGATCACTATCTCGGGTTAGAATACGTGTTTTTACTCTAATCTTTCGTCATGTATCACCAATTTGTAATTTAGGATCGTAATTTAGTTTAATTTCATCTTTAATTTTGGTTTTCGTTCTTCCGATTTTCAGAAATTTCTCTCCACTTTGCTCTTTGATTTCTCCGTGAATACTAATCCAAATCGAGTGATTTTTGATTCCGTGGATTTGTGTTTGAGTTATCTTTTTAAATCTACCATTTTCCCTAATTTCTATCACCAATTTATCGTCTGATTTGATCAAACTCCAAAAGATCTCTCGAAAATCCCTTATTTCTCAGTGGATTCGACCCTTATTTACCATTATACCCCTCAATTCGAGATATTCTCATCAAATTGGTAAGTTTGGCTTTATTTTTTACACGAATCGGTGTGCAATTAACGACCGCATCGATTCGTTCCGTCATGGATCTCGGTTCACTAGATCTCAATCAAACGCATGTGATCAATTCGTAGCCATCAATCTCATTAGTTAGATCTAATGGCTAGGACTTAATCTCGCAATTGATGAATGTTAGAGTGACACGTGGCAGCTTGCAAACGCTTCGATGAAGATCAAATGGCGGAAATGAAGGAGAGGGTGGAGCCCGCGTCATGGGGATTGTGGCCCACTTCTTCCGCACGACATGACATCATTTGAGCTGTCCGATTCTCTAAAAGAGAACGGACGGCCCAGATTTAAATCACGTAATTCTTCTATAATTTCATGTTCTCTCATACGGAATTGTAATTCTTGATTAAACGTTGAATTGAGCCTTTTTAGAGGAAAATATAAGTTCTTCGTCAATTCATTGTGTCCTAGACTCAATCGCGCATGGATTGAGGCAAGAAATTCATGAACATTGTGAGAAAATGTTTGGTAATCGCCCATTGAATGGCGAAATCAGATCGAAGAGGAATAAGAGAAATCTACAACAATCAAAGCAATTTAAGGCTCAATCTTCATGTCAATCGGGTTAGTAGTGTGATAATCCTCACTTTCTAGATCATTTAGATTAGGTGTAGATAGGCAATTAGATTTTTAAGAACCGAAAATTCTTCATTTTCCCCAAATTTCTTCGCGGATTTTTGCGGATTTCATCAAATTGATCTATCTACACCCTTCCATTCAAAATACTCTTGTAATCCCACTTCCCAGTCCATGTACTTCTTTGGATCTAGGGATCCATCGAACACCGTCACCTCTGGCTTGGCGCCCCGTTTCGCGACGTCCCAGTGAGGTTCTTCTTCTCGGATGTCGGCGGTGCGATGTAGGGGGGTATCGGCAGGTGGTGTCGTCGTGGGGTTGGGACCCTCGATGGGCCTTACGGTTTTGAGATCTAGGAGTTGAGTCATGAGAAACTCGATCTGACCTTTCGTCTCGTCTTGAGTTCGTCGGAACTCTTCAATGTTGCGGACCAGGGACTTCGCCCATTCCGGCATTTCTTCTGGCTCTCCGGAGGTGTTGGCTCCCGTCCGGAATTCAGTTCCCGATCGCGTGGCCATTTTGGCTCTGATACCAAAATGATGCGGTCCGGGGCGAGGGAATAAGGCCGAGGAATGACTGAACGAGAACAGAAGGAGAGAAGAGAAGGAAGAGAGAACGGACGTAACTCTAAAACAGAAAGAGATTTTCCGACGGGCCTTCGCGGCTAGACCTGTCGCTCGAGGCGAAGGTCCCAGACAATTTCTAAACTGAACTGAACTTGTAAAACTTTCTACGGAAGCTCAAGTTGCCTCCCCTTGAAGAGGAGATCCCTATTTAACGATTTCAAAAGGATGCTAATAGTAGTGATATTCTGACGGACGGGTCGACGGTTTCGCCAGGCGTCGAGGTCGCTCTCGTCGTTCTTCAACCGCCTCAATTCCTCAGTCCGTCTGGATAATCGTCTCGCAGTCTGTTGGCGGTTCCAGGTCGTTGTCCTCGACGTTCCCACAAGGTGTGTGGTCCCCATCACAGTTTTTCCTAACTTCAGGTCTAAAGGCCGATCCAAGGTGTCAACTTTAGTCAAACCCTTGGTCTTGTCAGAGCCTGATTACCATAGTTACGTTAAATAATGATTGAATAACACGTAAAATATCGTCCCGATAGATCAGAGATCAGAGATCATCAATCAGATTGATATTTTAAGGGGGGGGATCACTGATGTAGCACAGAATCTATCTCCTCCTCGATCAATTTGTCAGCTCTGGTTCCCTCGATCAATCGGTTGAGACCCTTCCTCACAATTTCAGGGTCCATCGCGTCACCCCCCTCCGCTGCTTTCGTGCCGCCCAACTCCGCCCCGCACTCCCTCCCGCGGCTGCCGCGTTGTCTGAAGTGTGTTCCAAGATCACCGAAATCTGTGTGCTTTGATTGTCCAAAGATCGGATCCAGGATGTACGGGCGAACGGCATCGCAGTTGTTAAGAGAGTTGAACTCCGCCGAAGGGGAGAACCTTCAGGCGTTCAATGTGAGTCCGTTCGACCTTCAACTTTCTTCCTACTAGTCTGGATCTCTTGCTATTGTCCTGTTCGGTTTTGGTCAATTCATCACGGTTCACCCGCAGACGGACTCGTTCGACCGCGTGCTGGCCGAGTGCGAGAACCACCATCTGATGCTCCAGTCCCTGATCAGGCGAGTACTCTTTCCTCTCTCATACCTCCTTCGCCGGAAAGAGAGGCAAAGAAAATGATGGCAAGCCATTTCTCCCCTCTTGTTTCTTTATTGAACGACTATCACGCCCTTGACTCAGTGATTGAACCTGGAAGAGGAGGGGAGAGAGAGATGTACGATTGCTTAGGTCATTGATTTCTCCGTTTAATAATTAATTGATTATCTGAGGGTAAATGATTGGATCCACTGAAGGAAGCTGGAAGGAGAACGGCAAGACATCCAGACGGCGAGGAACGAGGATCACTTCGGCGCAGTGATCCACCATCTCTCTCTCCTCCGCAACAAGCGATGTCTCATGGCCTACATGTATGTGAGAGAAACTCCTCTTTCTTTCTCCCTCGCTCTCTCTCTATATATACATACATGCACACATGCATTAAAGTTTGGAGAGCTTAGGTACAACCGAGCGGAGATTATTGAGGGGCTAAGATGGAAGGTGGGAGCCAAGCTGCCGGAGGAGATACAAGAGAAGCTCAGCTTCTCAGAGAAGGAATTCTTCAAGAACCACTCCGCAGCCATCGAGTCCTTCATGTCCGAGCTCGACATCGACCTCACCGTGGTATAACAACGCACGATGATGGGTTTCAGATATTGTTTCCGTAGCATGATTATGGATGGCGGCTGATGATGACGGTTTGTGAGCAGGATATGGTGCCACCCAAGGACCCGTACATCCAGGTTAGGGTCCTGGATCACATTGGAGACAATCTCTCTCTCGGCGACCATTCCTTCTCTCTTACAAAGAATTCCGTCCACTCCGTGCGCCGCACTGATGCTGAGCAATACATCTCTCAGGTAGTCTGTGAATTCTCTTCTAGCAGTTTCTCTTTCTCTCTCTCTCTCTGTTATAAATATTATACATAGACATATTTATATATATATATATAAATGTAAAGACCCACAATTTCTAGATATCTTTACCTTTTCTCTCCCTAAAATATCTGCCTGATGTTGATGGGTAATGGATGGCAGGGATTGATGGAAGAATTTTTCCCCTGATGAGCTGAAACAATTGTTGCTCTCTCTCTCTCCCTCATCGCCTACATACGTGGACGTGGGCCGCGGATGACAAGGATTTCTGGAAAGAGGTTCTCCGTGGGCTTGAAACCATGGTTCATCCTCTCTCTCTCTCTCTCTCTCTCTCTCTCTCTCTCTTTCTGGATACATGGAAAATTGGATAAAGATATAGATAGAAAGACAATAACATAGACCGTATGTAGCGAATTAGGGATCACGCGTCATCATCTGCAGCATCTTCACCATATCGGAAGATCTTAGTAGTAGTATGAACCTGGAGAGTGGAAGAAAAAACTAACTTTCCCGGACTGACGTTTATCGGATGGACGAATTGCTACAAAACCATACATACCTTGCCACCACTCACCGCTGATTCCGTCGCCTGAGACGCTCGAATCTGCATTCCCTCGCTTATTCTGATACTGTTGAATATATGATGCATACGTCGCCTGAGAAGCTCAAATTTAAGTTTCAGACATTTGAGAAAGGGGCCATAACGAAATTTGATAAAAAATGTTTACCTTGCATCTGGCGTCGGACGGTTTATCAGACTGGATGGCGCAGTCATCGTCCTTGCCGCCGTAATACACGGACAAGCCAAAGAGGCATCCTTCGATCTCTTCTGGCCTCATCTTCTCAGGCGATGGTATATCTGGAACGCACGCGGCAACTGGCATGTCAATCGGAATGTTGCAAGTTTCTAGCTTGCTGTTTGTCACAAAATGTAAATGGGATGCATTGATAGACCATTATGATATCTAGAATAAAATTTCCAACGAAATCCTGCTATATCACGTCTTCTTTTCACCTTCATCATTCCTCACATAGCCGAAGATGTCTGACGGAGGAGCGTACTTTCTCATCACCTACGAAAGACAGCACAAGGCAACATGAATAATATTGATCGTAATTGAGATTTCATTGTATAATTTATGATCAAAATGACACCAAAAGATCGCAGCCTTCTGATCGATGCTTGACATCCGACTAATCTACTCCCTCAACAAACCGTAGGAAATTCAATGTTATATATTACGGGCAGAAAAACAGAGGAAGAACAAACGAAGGGAGAACGTTACTCACAGTGGAAGCCGGAGGGAAAACGGACCGGAAAAGAGAAGGCGCAGCGGCATCTGGCGCGATCTTCCTGCCGGACGCATCATCCACGAGCAGCGAAGGCAGAAGAGATGAGATCGTCTTCCTCTCGGCATCCATAATCTTGATGAGGACGCAGAAACGGAGATTCTCACTCACTAATTAAACTGCAAAGAGGACGAGAGAGACGACGAGCCGATCAGAATCAGCTTCACAAAGACGAAGCCCGCAGGAAATCAGGGACAAGGGCACTGCGAACTAATATATAGCAGACCAATAACATTCCAACCGTTACCATTACGGACCCCCACTACCAGAAGTCCACTTCTAACGTCCTGCTCGATAAAACTTTTTCGTATAAAACCCCCTCATCTACCAACGTTTCCGCCATATATGCTGCCTTTAAGAACTAAATCTGTAAATGACCCTATTTTCTAAGTAACAAAATTCTCGACATATCCCTGACAACAGTCGGGTCACACAGACACATGAGATGGCAGAATATTTACGGTGAATGGCCGTCGCAAATTGAGGGGTTTGTTATATTTAGGGGCTTTTGAATAAATTGAAGATTCTCTTCCCCGCCTCTCCGGCGTCATTTCGCGACGCCCTCCTTTCTGTATCTTTATCTCCTGTCTCCAGATAAGCGCCACGTGGGCCACGATAGAGTACCGGGGAGATGCTACTTCGAGCTTTTCATATCGGGTTCTTAACGGGTCCAAAACCGGTAATCTTATACAAGGTTACCCGCACGTATCCGAAGACAAAGATTCCAGAGCGCAAAAAGTCCACGGTTAAGCAATAACGGATTAGGAGGATTCGTCTTCCAGGTCAGCATGCTGCGGGTCTGATAACCTGCGCCGACGATTCGTTAGGTGGACGGTCGAGATAGGTCCAGCTGTGACAGTAGGTCTCCCCGGTCAGAAACGCCGTCCTGCCTTCTAAATTCTTCCAGAAGAGCCCTTCTTTAATGCATAAAATAGAGTATCGTATAGGGTATTTGTGATTAGTAGAAAATTAAACGGCCAATGCGGGGACAGAAATGTCTATTGATTCGCGCCTTGGCCGACAGTTGCGGACCAATGGCAGGAGCACGCAATTTCTTAAAAAGAAAAAATAGATTTGGAAATTAAGCGGCAAAAGAGGGCTCTTATAAAATTGTCCTTCCCGTCGTTTATTCTGTTTCTCGCCGTTCGCGCTTGGGCGTCGAGAGCCCCCGTAATACCAACTGCTCCTTATTCCGGATCGCAGGGATCGTCTCTTATCCTCGTAAGTATGTGTCTGATTTTTTCCCCGTCTTTTTTCTATGCGTTCTCCAATGTTTCTGATTTTGGATCTGACGCAGATCGGTGTTGAACTTGCGAATGGCTCATAGAGTTGACCACGAGTATGATTACCTGTTCAAGATTGTGTTGATCGGAGATTCCGGCGTCGGCAAGTCGAACATCCTCTCAAGATTTACGCGGAACGAGTTCTGTCTCGAGTCGAAGTCCACGATCGGTGTTGAATTCGCGACGAGGACGCTTCAGGTTGTTTATTAACGGATATTGCCCTAGATCCGTTGTCTCGACATATTTTCTGCTTTCAACTTTGATTAGTTGATGGTCTCCCAGTCCTGGAGGAAATATGCTAGTTATTTTTTACCAAAATATATGTCATGTCTTGTTCTTGGCGTGACTTGCATTTTGAGTTGCTCTATTCTTAGATTATATTTGTTTGCTTGTTGAGAGACCTGAACCATCTAATTGGCGTATATTGAACGCTGGTTCTTCCATTTTGATGTTCCTTTTGCCGCTCGTAACTGTGTCAACGATAAAACTCAGACCTCTTTCTAATATCACTTAAATTCTCGCACCTGAGAATAATAACATTATCTCGATTTCTACCAATAACCTCACTATTTCTCCAATATTTTTCCGATTAACCCTCTTCTTATGTTTTCAATCATATAAGTTTCATGACTTAGTTATCTCCGTTTCTTGCATTTCAAAAAAAAAGAATCTCCGTTTCTGACAGATTTTCAAAAAAGGATAACTTTCTATCATATTGAGCTGGCGATTGATGCGTATGATTTATGATTGTAGTCCGTTATGTTACGTCAGAGGTGTTTTGGGTTTCTATATTCCAACTTTAGTATCGATTGGACGACTGGACTCAGCTACACTCTAAGAGCTTACTTCCATTTAAATATTTTCCTGATAATCAAAATACCTCAGCAAAACATATTTTTAAATATTTTTAAGTTCAAATACTTTTTCTGGAGACTGGCTTAACTCTTGGTCAAAAGAACTTTCGATAATGGTGCCAATACATCAATAGGCTCTTGTGTTCAGAACTATCTTTTTCTTACGCTGGACACCGTCGATTGAAGTTATCATCTTTCTCTCAACTTTTGGTATTATAGGTGGATGGGAAGACAATTAAGGCTCAGATATGGGACACGGCAGGGCAAGAGAGATACAGAGCCATAACAAGTGCCTACTACAGGGGCGCGGTGGGTGCTCTCCTAGTCTATGACATCACAAAGAGACAGACCTTTGAAAATGTTCAGAGATGGCTCCGAGAGCTAAGAGAACATGCTGACTCAAACATCGTTTTAATGATGACTGGAAACAAGTCAGACCTGAGCCACTTGAGAGCTATCCAGGAGGAGGAGGGAAGGACACTGGCAGAAAAGGAAGGACTTTCTTTTTTGGAGACCTCAGCCTTGAGTGCCGTCAACATTGAAGAAGCTTTCAGGACTATTCTTACGGAGATATTTCATATAGTAAGCAAGAAGGCGCTGGCAGCGCAGGAGGCAGCTGCAGCAACCGCTGGGCCCCCTGGACAGGGGACCACCATCAACGTTTCTGACATAGGAGGTGGTGCAAGGAGGGCTTGCTGCTCTACTTAGTGCATTAAAGCACAAAAGCCAAGGTGTGGGTGCCGTCACCCTGTTTCATTTTTCCTCTTTTTTAGTTTCACATGCTAGTTTTTCATGAATATAGCAGTGATAGATTGAACAGCTACGTGCTTGTGTTTGTTTGTCCATTTTTGCATCTTTGTTCATTCAAGCGTCATTTTATGCAACTGTCTGTCACAGAAAGAGATTTGAGGTATGAGAGATGACTAAATGATCTGCAGATTGTTGAAATTCCTACTACATAGTTTATTAAAATTACATCTGTTACATGACCCTGATATTTATTTTGCTTTTGGGATTTTGATACATGAGTCTTAGTCGATAAGTTCAAATTTCACAGTGTCTGTTGGTGGGACATCTAGTGTATGCATCTATCAAGTAAACAGTTAGGGTTACCAGTTTTTATATCACCATGTACAACAACCCCCTGTTTTCAAGAAATAGATGACCTGAGATCACACCAATGGCGCTAGATTTCTGCCATCGATATTAACAAAAAGGTAAAATTAAATGCGTGCAGATAGACTGGATATGATTTATGCAACCAATGGCCTGGTATTAGCATCAGTGACTATCTTTGACTATTAATGGATGTATATATATATATATATATATCTGTATACATCCATTAATAGTCAAAGATGGTCACTGATGCTGATATAAACCTATGTATAACATATGATGCAGGCAGATAAATGGATATCTGCTCAAGGAGTAGATGTATAAATTCACCTTGATTTGATTCAATTTACACGTATGCACGAGTATTTTACCGAATGATATGGTCACTTATGTTGTATGGTTATATTATATGCACATTTATAAATAGGCAGAGGACAAATGCTTCAATCCACTTGTCTCTGATGTAATAAGATTTTTTTGTGCGCAAGCATAGATCATTGATGCATAATAGATATGTGTAATTTTATATTTTTTATGCATATCAGTAGAAACAATTTTCTTCATGTAATTTTATACAGACCCCTGCCCCCAGCTGCATCCCACCTTCAAAACCTAAAACTTGACCTTGGGACGGACCTGTGAAAAGGGAGTTTTATCAAAGTATTCTGGAGTTATGTCAAAATATTTTGATAATTAGGACTGTTTGATTATGAAGAGTGATTAATGTCTATTCCAGAATGTAAATTAAATCAATAATTTAACATTTCTTTTTGTCTATTTCTCAAAAATCAACTTGCACTCTAGATTCAATAGTTTGACGCGCCTGCATGCACACTAAAAGGTGGTTCAAATTTTCCTGATTTTTCCAAATATTCTTCAACAGAAATACTAATTATATCTATTATATCATAATCGTTTAAATCAATAGTTGGTGACACTTAAAAGCCATGACCGTCAAAAAGAGTTTCAACATTCAACCTTGCCCTTTGGTAGGCGACAATCCCTCATCATCCTATAAAAAAAGAGGAGCTGACAGGTACAAGATTGTGCACATGTCGCAAGGAACTCTTTTGCTAGCACTTGAAGATGTGGATATTTATCACATCCGATTGCTTAACACTATTTGAGTGAATCAACTTTGTTGAGAGGCTTAGATACATATTGATTCAATTTATCTTGAGGAGATAAATCGAATCGTGTGCAGTGGGCCTTGAGCATTCAATTTATCTTGAGCAAGAGGTTTTTACCTTGATTTGACACCATCAAGGATCTCTCTTTTTGGAATCTCTCTCTTGGATCTCCACTAATTGCCCCTCTCTTCAATTTAAGGCAGAGACTTTTATGTGGGGTTCTAGTGTTGATAAGCACAAGATTTCATTTGCCTCCATAGAACTCCAACACTGCAAACCAACCAATCACCTGCACCATCAACTCAAAATTCCAACCATTGGAGGACACCACGAGTCACCAGAAAAGAGTCAAATCCCATAAAGATGTCCCACTTGACTCATTTAATACTCTTAAAATTGGACAAACAAGAGTGGTGCAACCACGATCCATATGCTCGAGAACATATCTTCATTTCATTCTTTAATTTTTCAAAAGTCTATTCATGGTGATAATTGATGGATATTATGTGGCATATAAGCCAATTACACTTCCGCTATTATGCTTAATTTTTCAATAGAAGTGTGTATATATCTCGTTTATGTTCATCAGAATGAAATTTATTCATTATTATTCTTGTGAGAGTTATTCCGCTACACTCGATGTTTTAATCAAAATTTTGAAAGGCTTATTGATCTCATATCCCAACAATAATACGTCGTAAGCATGCATGTCCCTTCCATGTTCTAAGGCATTCATGGTTTATACTAAACATCAATCATTAATGAATCCAATAGATGATTTTAAATTTTTTTTAATGAATGTTTCAAGACATGACAAGGGAAACTAAATTTCATTCATAAAAGGACCATAAATAGAGATCATAGAAAGTGTGATATATCACAATTTTATGGTTTGTACTGGCCTTGAAACATATCTTAAAAAATCTGACTAGATTCATTCCTGGAGAATGATCACTATAGGTACAAGCAGGAAGTGCCTTTGTCAATGCATCAGCAAACATATATTCAGTCTTAATATGTTCAATGGTCACAAATTGATCTCTTGTTGTCTCCTTTACAATCAAAATCTTGATCTCCATGTTCTCTTACATGCACTAGAATTCTTGTTGTTGTTTTATCCATACGACTTCACAAGATGCATGATAACATGCTAAATATTCTGCCTCTGTGATATACGATGTAACTATCGTCTACTTGTTGCTCTACCATGAGACAAATCCTAGAGATAACATGAACATTTTATCATAAGTAGATATTCTAATATCCATACATTTGACAAAGTCTAAGTCATGATACCCAATGACTTCTAGTTTGTCCCTTTGCTTATGTGCAAGCAAGTCATTTGTCCTTGCAAATCTCATCAAACTTTATTTGTTGCTTGTCAAACTAGCACTAGGTTCACTATGATATCTTCTAAGGTATCATATGGCAAAACCGAAATCTGGTCTAGTACACACTAGGGCATAATTGAGAGAACTAACTAGTGTAGCGTATAGTTTATCTTTCATTGAAAGAATTTCTCAAATAGAATCAGACGTGGCAGCTTCCTTTGTGAGAGATTATGTGCCTTTAGGGTCATTTCTCTCTCTCTCTCTCTCTCTCTCTCATGTGGTTTCTTCTCATCATTGGGTAAGCGTGGCTTCCTCTCTATAATTCTCTTCTTCTCTTCTCATCTTCTTATTATTCATCTTTCTCTCTTTCTTCTTCCTTTTTAGACCATGAATATCTTCCACACAATATTAGAGTAGAGCAAATATAAGAATGCCCTAGTGAAATACATCATATTATTTCCAGAAAAGACCTTGATGACTCATCTAGTACACAATCAAAACCAGTGAACGCAGAAGTTTCAAAACAGATTTCCCTCAAAGAGGGAATAGGGGAAATTTCAACACTAGAAAAATGCACGTTTGTCACTACCTTGATGGATTTGAACTTGAATAGCGATAGATCACTTGTAGATTCTTTTAGATAGATGTGCAGTTCATGAGGATCAAGGAGATGATTTCATAGAGGATGGTGTTCAAGAAGGAGATGGGGCAAGACCGTTCACATGACATAAGGAAGTTAGGGATGAGGTTATCACTGCCAAGGATGCCCATTGTAGGAATCTTAGAGCCCATCTTGCCTAGCAGCACCCTGCCAATGGTGTGCAACCCAATGGTAGTAGTGCTCTACCAAGCAGCCATTTGCTTAATATTGACCATCAAGTTGTGTCCTCTTTCTCATCATCATCATGCTTCCACTCATGATGAACGAAAACTAGTTGCTTCTATTGTATTTCTTGCTTGTGGCTAATGATGAATCTCGATCAGCCCTAGCACTCAATCCTCCTTTGCCTATTCTTGCTACTCATTTGGGAGTACACCCAGTCACCTCTTCTCTTTTCTCCTTTTTTTCATAGTATCGTCAACAATCTTAAAATCCCTAGCCTTCGTGTATGCTCCTCTTATGCTTGTTCTTGTTGCTCATCAAGGAGCACACTTGAACGCCTCTTCTATGTAAATTTTGACAAATTCATTCATCCACAATGTTGAGAACCTGTGCATGATCTTCGACATCTCAAATTTAATGGGATTGGATTCTTGATAGGCTCTCAAAATTTTGATATAAACATTGAATCAATAGAATATATTGAATGAAATATCCAAAACATCAAGGCACCACAAATAGATGATCTTATCATCTAGTATAGATTTAAATCCATACTTAAAAAATATTCATCGAAAGAGTTCTTAAAATTACTCAAAATTTAGCCTCTAGTGGTATCCACATGATTTATTTACTTTGGATCTCCTCTTCAACACTCTTCACCAAGAGAAAAATAGAAAAAAGGAGAGAGTTTCCACAAATTTTTTGTTGTGCACGTTCAAGTGCGGTCATTCTTCCCATATTTATAGATATTGGATATGTGAAATTTCACAAAAAAAATTATTAGAGTCATGTTAGTATCCATCAACATCAAAAGACCTTTTTTATTTATTTTGAAGTCACTAAGCCTTCCAAAATGTTGATCAAAACATTGAATTAGATATTCTAGATACCAAGGCACCAAGACCAGATGATCCTATCATCTAGTATTTATGAGAAAACATACTTATAGGGTTCCCTTAAAGTAATTCCTCAAGCTACTTAAGTGTCTAGACTCTAATGGTATACACACAGTTTTTGGATGGTTGGATCTCCTCTTCAAAACTATTCACTAAGAGAGAAAGAGAAGAAAGGAGAGAATTCCCACAAGGCTTGCATGAGCACCTTGAGTTGTGGTTATTCTCTCCCTTTTTATAGACATTTGATGTGTAGATTTTTCATCAAAAACTCTCATAATTATGTCTATATCCACCAATGTTTATAGACCTTATATGTGTGACCCTCTAGGTCCATATATCTCACCAGTTAATAACTTTACAGGCACAATAACATCATATTGGTCAACCTTAATTTATTTTCCACATCAACATAAATTAATTAATCAAGAAACGATTTAACCCAATTGATAGGTTGAGTCGCCAGCCAGTTTGGTGCAAGCTATACTACATACTCTAGGTGTATGTAAGGAACTCTCTTATGGAATCTTTCCATCATTGGTTACTAATTTATGTATAATTCTTCATCCACATCAAACTCATGAATGACTAAGGTTATCGTCAACTGTCAAACCCTAATCAGTCACTCGAGTTAGTACTAATACGTGTACGAAATTATAGGGAACTTTTGTGATATTTCTACTACTTTTGCTAAGGATTTCATTGCATCTCATTCTTTGAGTCAATATCTTCAAATATCAAGGGTAGATGATCCCAACTTGACCACCCAATCATATTCAAGGATTTCATGCCCTATCCAATATATGATGTTTGGGAGATCCTGTGGCTAGGGATTCGTAAGTCATAATCAAAACATGGTCATCCATCAACAAAAAGTCTTTGGTGTCTCAAGTCAAAAGACCCTATACTGAACCGTGACATGAATCAACCTAATTAATAGTTATGTATAATAATATCTAGGAATTCATATGGATCAATTTAGTAAACTCTTTCTCAAAAGAGTACCCATTATCTATCCCTAGAGTCTCCACACTGATGGCATATCATTAACCATACTCATCATATGAGGTGGATCAAATAGTGTTATTCATTCTAGATAATTTGATGTTCTTCTGGAATATCCTATGAAAAAGAAATATTTAGAACATATGTTTAAAGACTAGTGATCATTGTATTATGATCTCATCATAATTCACTTAGTAATTGCATATGCTTATGGACTTTATTGAAAACATCACACAAGAATAATAATGAACAAATTTCATTTCAATAAACATAAACGAGATACACGTAAATGTGATTGGCTTATAGGCCACATAATATCCATCACTTTTGTGTGATCCTCTAGGTCTATTTATCTTACTCGTTAATAAATCTATAGACTCAATACCACTTATCATTTGAGCTTATTAATTATTTTTATCCTGATATAGATTAATTTGAAGGTCCTAGAAGGACGAGTAGGTAACTATGATTATCCTTATATTTTATAAGGTCTATTTCCTTTTGGGGATTCCTTAATTAAATTACTCACTTAAAACTTTTTTGACATCAAAATTTATTACATGGCATAGGGACGCAATCTCCCCTACGTCTAGTGATCTCTAGTTCAAAGCAACTCAAAGGGGTCCTGCCATTTAACTTACCTTATTAACATACTCAACTCTCTAAAAATCTTCTTGGCACTATTCCCCTCTTCTTGTCTCCAAAAATCAACTCCTTGAGCACCTTTTACAGCTCCCTACTCCCATCAGGCTGGCCTCTATCTCTAGAGCCTTTGTGCTTCAATTTCCTATTCATGTCTCATTGAGTGAGTTCTTTAACCGTGATGCTACAACACCTACTAAGTAAGAACACAACAACCAAAGTATCGTTGACTTGAAACTATCAATACATTGGCTCACTAGGAGTCCTTGATCCACCAAAGATCTTCGACTTGCTTGAATTCTTACCTCGCCTTCACAAAAAAGGTCAACTCACAAAGAGTCCTCCAAATGTACTCACTTTAAAAAAATCAGATATACATATAGACAGAAAAACACAAGATATGTATATAGATCACAACTAGTGTATTCTAAGGGAATACATACATGGTTTAAGATATGAAAGAGGGAAAAAGTGTTTCACAATCCAAGGGTACTGTGACAGTGACTTTGCTGGTGATGTAAGCGATCTAAAAAGCACATCAGGACAGTTTTATTACTTAGTAAGTCTACTATCACTTGGAGTATAGTGAAACAAAATCTAGTGGTGTTAACTTCATGCAAAGAAAAGTATATTTCTGCCTTGCCTTGCAACTTTTCAAGGTGTTTGGATTGAACAATTTTTTGAGGAATTAATAAAAACTAAGGTAACACCAATTAAATTACAAGTGGTGAACAAATCAGCAATTGCCTTGAGCAAAATCCTATTCACCAAAGTCACCCCAAACATATAGAAACATGACATCATTTCATCCTTGATTGTGTTGAGCATGGGCATGTGAATACGGAAGCATAGTTGGCAGATTTATTCACAGCTTGCAACGATCAATTTGAAGAAATTTGTGAGAAAATTGGCATCGCAAAGGTGAAGAGCAGCTCGGATCAAGGGGGTGTCATAGAAGAAAGTGATCTAGAAGTTGATCATGGCATAGAGGGCAGATACACAACCACGTCATACATAAGAGGAGATCTAATCCCAACCATCCACACTAGAGATTTATAATGGCGATACAAGCTCCACATGGATAAAATCATTTAGACGATTACACTCTTTCTCTTTCTTTAATTAGGTGTTGTGGAAATGTCTGTGTAGAGTATTCTTTTGTGGGTTCTCGAGCATTATATGTGTGAGAGTGAGGATTTTAAAATAGTGTGTACATTCTTTATTAGTTTTGTTTCTAATCCTTCATTTCTGCTTAACCTCTTAATCAATCTAAGGGTAACTTTTGACGGTGTGAGATCTAACATTTCTTCTGTTCAAATCAGGTTTGTTTTCTTCACACTTGAGAGGCAACACCATGTGAATGGGCCTTTTACAGAATCTGCAGCACGGACACCTCGCATCTTAGCTAGGAGGCTGCACCATGCGTGCTTCTTCGTCACAGGCATGTTAGGCGAGCATCTTGCCTCAGTCTTGCATGCATGCGACAATTGATGGCACAACATGCCTCACCGTGCTATATTTCTTGAGATTTTACTTGGCCTTTGCACAATATTTTCATCTCTGTTATTCCTACAAAAATGCGAGAAAGGGTTCTTACCTTGATTTGATGCAATGCAAGAGCTTTTTTTTGAATCATCGCTCTATTTTATGAAGGTTGGAGACTCTTTTGTGATCTCATGTTGAATAGAGCAAGTCCTCATATGCCTTCATAGAGTGCTCCATCACTGCTCAATCAGTTACACCATCAACTCGAAAAGCCAATCGCTAAAGAAGTCGATGAGTCATCAACAGGGACTGAAAAACCAACATGCCCCTCATTTGCATTCTAACTTGTTCTTATATATGAAAGACACTTCCTCGGAGATGAAGTCCTCCAACCCCGAGGGAATGATGGAGAATTATTTCAAAACATGATTACAAGGGTTCCAAGTGAGTCAATATATAACCTAAGGAAGAGAAACCATCCTCAATTGCAGAAAAATACTGATGGAGAATTATTTCAAAACATGAACACAAGGGTTCCAAGTGAACCAATATTCCTCATTATTCATGAGTTTGAGAAATTATCCATTCATTAAATGGATGAAAAAGACCTCTCTAAATAATTAAAGAGAGAGTAGATCTTAAGGGATTTATTTTCCCTCCTTTCCCTATTTTATACTGATCTAAAGATTGACTTGGTCAAAGCATTTAATCCTTATCCTTAGATACTTAGAATTCCTTGAATGGACCAAGTCAACCACCTCTCACCTTGATATAGGTTCCTAATTGTTCAAACCTTATCCACTATATCATAGGTAACCTTGTACAGTTATAAAGTAATGATCTCAAAATCAATAGGAATCCCTTTGTTACCAAATTTCCTTTTTCTCTTTGAAACCTCCCTTAGATAGAATTCTAGGAGAGATCTATTTACTTTCAACTATGAAAGGATAGTATTCAAAATCTACCTCAAGATGAAGCCTTTGCATGAGTAAAATCCATGCAATTCTGAAGTTATTTGGGATAATTGTAAGCAACATGAAGACACCTTATGAAGAACATCATCAAGACAAAGCCTTTTTGCATGAGTATACCATGCATCTACTTATCGATACTCAGTATGAAGGATCAACCTCCTAATTATCCAAGACTAATATGAAGACCATTCAACATGAAGACAACTACTCAATGGTCTCTAAAAGATCCTGAAGAGCATTCATATATTTGACAGTTATTCTACATGAAGCTACAATGAGAGAAGATATCACAAGGAGAACTCTTTCCCAGTGAAACAAGGCTTCTATGCTTGAAGAAAATCTACATCTGCGTGAATGAACAGAAAGAGAAGCTGTGGCGAATGCTGTAGAAACTGAACGTGATGATGAAGCCTGAGGAAAAGGAGCGGATGTGAAAGCCTTTAATGAAGCGGGTGATACAGTTTAATATCTTCCAACGAGAAAAGGAGAAGCAGGAAGATTAGAGAGCTGGCTGAAGCTGATGATATTCAACCTCTAGTTGTGATCATGGCGCAGGAATGATCAAGGCTGGATTTGCTGGAGATGATGTTCCGAGAGCTGTTTCCGAGCAATGTGGGCCATCCACGTTACACCAGGGTGATTATCAGATTGAACCAAAAGAATGCGCAATATCCACTTCTCTGGCGATAACATTTGGTATTGGTGCTACCGGGATTCAAGGAGTCACTGGAGAGGAGATAATTTTGAAATTGACGCCAGCGAACAAGATTAATCTCAGGACATTCTTTGTGATCACACCAAAAGTCTCAGCAAACGTCTATCAAGAGGAAGGATTGCACAATACTTTCATCGTTTAGATGGCCTTCGATCGGGCAGAAGACGTTCCGAGGCCACCGCGAAGTTCTCCGCAGGATTACTGCCGAGCGAGCTCGAAGATATCCCTGCACGAGCTTGCTCACCAGCGTCCGAGTTTGAAGTCAAAGACAGTGGAGTGAAATGGAAACGGAGAATGGATCCTCGTAAAAGCTGACTACGTGATGAATCTGCTAGCATGGGAATCCTTCAGAACATCCGCCAGTTAACATTCACGTGCCCTAACTACCGTGACCATTTAGGCTGAGTTCTCATCACCGATCCGGTCACTTACCGGCAACCGTTCCGATCGACAAAATTCTGCCTGGGAACGCATGACATTTCAGTATCAACCGTCGTCACCTGATTCTCTCGCCGCGTAAACGCTAAAAGACACCAAATCCGAATCAACCGAAATGACGCAACTCCCGATTTAATTCCGTTTCTCTCTAATTCTATAAAAGGAAAACTTGTAAGAAAGAGAGGTAGTTGTTTCTCTTGAAACTTATGGTTCGTGTGTCTTCGTGCTTCTCCCGCTAATCTCCTCTCTGAGTTTCTATCCTCCTTTCCTTTTCTCCCTCCCATTCTGTCCTCTTTCATTCATCGTGTCTGAAGCATCTCGAAGCTATCCGATGTCAGCGGGAGTAATCTAACAGCATCTCTTCCCATCTTCTTCAGGTAAATCATCCTTCCATTCCGTGAAATAGTTCTAATCTCTAATATCATAAGTCCAACCTTATTCCGTACTTCAATCTTGCCGTCAATCCACTGTCCTCTCATCGCGATCTCTCTCTTATCTCTCTCTTAAAGTTAATCTCACTCTTCTATTATCCTTCTTATCCGCAGCATCTTATCATCCCAACACCGATCGTCGTATTATCCTCTCCTCGTTCTTGTCCTCTTCACATTAATTACTCCTCATAACTCCCCATCGCGTCGTATTTCTTTTCGTCTTCTATATTCCTCTCTCACTTATCTTTCTTCTCTCTTAAATCAATTCTCTACCTTCTATTATCTCATATCCGAAATTCCTGTCATATTGGTTAACCCCTGATAATTATCCATCTTCCATAATCACCTAAAAATCTCTTTTCATCTCATAATTCTTCCACACCACCCCATTCTCCTTCTCATCGCTTTCATTATCTTATCCAATATCTTCTCCACTATCTCTATTGTATCTACTAAATTATTAATCTTAATATCCTCATTAATACATACTTATAACTTCTGTATTTCCCCTTAAGTCTACTCTACATTATAAAATATATCTTTATAAATACTCTTATTCATTAACTAAAACACTCCCTATTATCTAACTATTACCTCCTAGACATAATCATCATAGTCATCACTACTCCTATTCCTAAAATTCTAATATATTCTATTAAAAAATCCTCTGAATTATATACATTCATTCCTACTTGATATCATTCATAGATCCTCCCTAGTTTGTAGGAATATTTCATAAGTAATCAGTGGATATTCATATTATAATTCTATCATCCTTTCATAATATACTTATATTCACATTTCATCTTCATATATATCATTAATCTGAAATATCCTACATCAAATACTTTACTCCTCCTCCCTCATGAGTTTGGTAAACTCACCATCCAATAAATGAAGGAAGAAGACCTCTCTAAAACATAGAAAGAGAGTGTAGATTCTAAGGGAATTATCTTCCCTCATCCTCCTATTTTACACTAATCCAAAGATTGACTTGGTCAAAGAGAATAAACCTTCTATCTTTAGAAACCTAGAATTCCTTGAGTGGACCAAGTCACCCACCTCCTACCTTGATATAAGATCCTTATTTTCCAAACCATATCCACCATATCATAGGTACCTTTATATAATTATAAACATTGATCTCAAGAAACATCAATAGGAACATCCATGATTTCCAATTACTCTATTCTTTGAACAACCACCCTTAGTTAGAATTTAGAAGAGATCTATATGTGATAACTTATGGAAGAAAGCTATCTTCTTGCTCTAATTCAAAGACAAAGCCTTTTGCATGAATAAATCCATGCATATAGTGAGTCCAATCAGACTGAAGAATTGAAGGTGTTGGTAATAAGTTTGAAGCAATCTACCATTAAAGAAGATCCTTCTCTCCACTACTTCCTATTCAAGCAAGAATATTATGGTCAAAGATGAAGATGAAGAGTTGTCATCAGCCACCATGAGAGCAATGAAGAATTCTCAAGCTCTTATCAAACATATGAAGTCAAATTTTGAAGAACATCAAAGAAACTTCCATAAAGAAAATTATCTCAGTCTCAATCTCATTTCAAGATCAATATGGAGCATTGAAACGCACATGAAGCATTCCACAGCCCCTCCACTGTCAACTCTCTCAAACTATAGACAGAGGTTAACAAAAGATCTATCTTTCAATCTGTTTATCACAGAATCTCTCCAAAGACAACAGCTCTATCACGTCATCTCCTAACCGGAAGTCGATGGACAACTCCAATGAACGAAATTTCAAGCTCGCAGAGCATCTTCAACCTTTCTATCAGTTCCTTGACCAAGATTCAGAGTCAAGAGTCCAACCTGAACAAAATGGACAAGAAAAGCCCGAAAATTTTCCTGGAGGGATTCTTCTAGCTCAAGCTTATAGGACTTCTCCGTCCGAGGTCAACTCACTTTTATTCTCTCCAGCTTCTTCATTATTTCCATCTCTAGCAAAGTTCCGAGGGAGTACAAAGCTAAAATTGGGCCTTGGAGGTTTGAGGTAAACAATGGAGATTGTTTGAAAGGGAAGCAGCAAGAGAACTTCCGGATTTCCATTTTAACTTACCTTGAAAAGTCGCGAGATAGATAGAAGCCGAATCACTTCCGTCAACTCCACATCATCAACTCACACGGCTAATTAATTTATTCCCACTACGTCTGAAGTTCGGTCAACCAGATATCAACGACGATCCGCGACGACGCCACCGAACACTATCCGCGATAAAATCGCGAAACGACGCCACCGCCCTTCTCGATGATAATCAGAGGCTTCCAAAGACACCCGATCAACGAAAACTGACTCCGCTACTAGCGATTTCATCACCAATTAAAGTTAATAATTCTTAGTCGACGACCGTCATGAAGTCCACGACAAGCAAGGAAAATATTATTAACCATTGTAACTTCTCATGTGCATACAACCACCACGACTCGTCTTCTCGTTTCAACGCGTGTCTCTACCTCCTTAAAAGCACGGTTGTAAATCCGAAAACACAGTTCATTATTGATGAAAATTTGGTTACATGGTTACTTTTACCTTTGTGTTCGTGTTCTTCCTTGTGTCTCCTCAGTTCTTCCCTCCAAATGCTTCTTCTCTGAGTTCTGCCACCCTATTCTACTCTCCCTACCCTTCTGTCGTCTTCATCGTTTACCTGTCAGAGGCTATTCGAGGATTACCGGTGGTCTGGAAGCGATTCCGAAGGATCATCTTCTTCGTCCCCCTCAGGTACTCATCGTCTCCATCTCGTGTTGATAGTTTGCTCTGATATCTTAAGTCCAGCATAAGACCACCCGTCATTAACCATCTACCTACTTCCCCCCATTTCCAATCCTATTTTCGTCGCCTTCTATCTCCCTAATCGCTATATTATAATATATTTTATAAACTTCTCTTCTCTTCCTTTTGTCACTATCTGATCTTCTCCTCCTTCCTATATTCTATATTTTATATTCTCTACTATAAATATTAGTCATCTGTATTATCTCTTATAAAACATCCTCTTCACCAATATTTTAAATTATCTTCTCCATATTCTAAAATTATCATAAACTATCCTTATTTATCAAATAATACGCATCACTTTCTTCTCCATCTCTTTTCTTATACTATCATCATATTCATCAACCCTATTATTCTCATAATCCTAATTTATCCTAAAAGATATCTTCACTGACTTATACATTATTCCCTCACTGATATCATTTCACAGGTCCTTCAATCATTTGTAGGATTATTTCTTAAACATATCATCTCTATCATACATAGCATCGCATTTTGAAATATCCTACATCAAAGTGATTACCAAATCACCCAGAAAAAAAAACTTTACTAATGTGCTCTTCATGTCATTTGCATGTACAAGAAAATTGTTGTCATTGTAACCATATATTCTAAATTTTTCTTCCCTTCTCATATACGAGACTAAGAGTCTTAGTGCCTTTCAAATACCTAAACATCCTTTTAGTTGCCAATAAATTCTTAGAGGTGGGTTTCTCCATAAACTTGCTAAAAAACTCACACCAAATGTTATCTCAAGTTCCATAAGAATTAGATATCTCAAACTCCAAATAAGGCTTCTAACTTGGTTGAATCAACATCCTCTCGTTCTCCCTGTTTCTTTAACTTCACCTAAAATTCACTCGTCTTGAAAGCCCTTAGGCTTAAAAATACGCATGATTTGGATTGCTTTACCTCAATTCCTAGGTAAGAACTCCACAATCCTTGGTCTGTCATTTCAAAGTGTCTCATCATAGCTCCTTTGAATTCTGCAACTGTGTTTGAGTTTCAACCTATGATGATCAAATCATCAACATAAAGTCCAACTAGTATTTTTCCCTTGATCAAAATTTTTTTTTAATATGCAACAAGGATCATTTATACTCTTCAAAAGACCATTATTTAATTTGTATAAGATTCCATGATCTAGGAGCCTACTTCAATTTGTATAAGGCTTTATTTAGTTTTAAAGACAAAATCTTCTTGCCTTTTTCTCACAAAACCCTCAAGTTGATCTACATAGTTCTCCTCAATTTTTCCATTGAAGAATGCCAACTTTATGTCAATATGATGTAATTTCCAATGAAAGTGAGCTGCTGTTGCTATCTGAATCAAACCTTTCAACGGATAAAAATACTTCATCATGATCAACTCCATACTTCTAAGAGTACTTGATAACATGCAATTTATACTAGTAATTACATGAATTCTTATACAAATTAAGGTATAAAACATTCCATTCTATTTAATGTTATCATAATTTGAGTATATATATATCATTCTATGCAATTTTAAGTTAAGATCTCAAAATGCACTATTTTTAGGGATAATCATATATAAATAAAAAGAGATATTTGAGATTAGATTATTCTTATTTTACATTTGAGATTATAATTAAGTTTTAATTACAAATAATAAGAGAAAATAATTTTTGTATACACACTTATTTTTCTAGTTTTATTTTCCAAAGGAAATAAGTGTATTTTTTAGATAAAAAATTATTCTCTTGTTATTTATTAAATTTGAATTTTTAGAATGATAGATTATTTAATTTCTAATGAAATAAAATTTGATTAAAAAGGAGTTTTATTTTGAAAGTTATGAATTTTCAAATTTTTCAAGATTTTTTGGAATTTTTTGGAATTTTTTTGGATTTATTTTGAATTTATTTAAGTTTAAAAACATAATAATATCAGCTTTTGAATAAATACGTGTTGACGTGGCAGCCGATGTGGCAAACGCACCTGCGCATTTCCACTTGGTGCACACGTGTGCATGTCATTAGCATGCATAGATTAGAGGTTAAGCATCATATTAGGGCATAAGCTAATTGCTAAGGGTATGTGCCCTTATGTACATGCCACGACACCTTGATTTTTCCAATGTGGGACTATTTGTGTCTTTATTTCTTTGCAGATGACGTGATGTGAGGCATTTGAGATATGGATTTCATCAACACTGTTGATCTTCATTTACTCGAGGGGGTACGTGGTGCAATGTGATTCGACGTTGATTCGACTTAAAAACTCGGGATGAATCGTGGTTGTTCATCGTGAGAGCTATACCAGTTGAGATTAAAATCAGCCAGTGCACTCCCTTGGATGCATGACAACATCTTAGGCATTCAACGAAGATCAAACGAAAAGCGTTACACGATGCTTCTTTTTCACGTGCGACGTGATGAAATCTAAGCACTCCATCTTCAATTGGATGGACGTGACTTAATGATGACGATTCACATCTTGGTTTTTTATCTAAACTGTTGAACGAAGATCAATCGCCAAATCTAACAACCACGCCTAATTTTGCCTATTTATACTCTCCTTCTTTGACGATGTAAATCATTCTCAAGTGTTTTGATTAATTGATCTATTTGAGATCTCAATCCTTGAATCTCTTGTTTTCTTCCTCTTCAAGACTCATTTTTATGTCCGAGGAGTGTTTGAAATCAAGATTTCATTAATATAATAGCAAGAATTTGTTGCTTGAACTCTAGATTTTTGTTTTTTGAAATGCGGAATGAAAAGCCTTGATCCGACTGTGAATAGGGTTGGATCATGTGTTTTCATCGTGATCTTTCTTCCTACAGCATAAGATTTTAATTTTGAACAGTACACTAGTCGAATTTTATGAATTTTTAGTGTTTTCTCTCTTCGTGATTGATTTTCTACCTTGATTTTTCTCCTTGATTTCTTGAAAAAATTGATCCAAATTGAGCGATTTTTATGCCGGGGATTTGTCTTGGAGTCTTTTCTCCAAAAATACTAAATCCTTAATTTCTCAACTCAATTCATTGTACAATTTGATCAAATTTCAAGAACACCTTAAAAATTCTCATAAATCTCCGTGAGATCAACCCTTATTTATCATTGTACTAGTCAATTCATGATTAAACCTTCAAATTGGTGAGATTAGAAATGATGACACAAATTTGTGTGTTTTTTATGACCGTGCGAATTTGTTCCATCAATACTCCTTCACTACAAGTCTTGCTTTATGCTTCAGAATTTCTCCCAAATGATCCCTTTTTATTCTATGCACCCACTTCACTCCAATTGATTTATATTATTTTAAAGGCTTGACCAACGTCTAGGTATGTTTTTTTTTCCAATAATAGAAATTTCTTCAGCCATAGATTTTCTCCTAACCTCTTCATTAATAGCTAAAGGATAGCTAGAGTGTTCTTCAGTTAAGAGACAATAATTCTCATCAATCATCAAGTTATATCTTCTAGGATCAATTGAATCAATCTGTTCATCCTCAATTCTTCTTCATTTGAAAGCATAGGCTGACTTTGGTCGATGCTTCCAAAGTCTTGAGTTTCCGGAGTTGCATCAACTTCTTCTTCTTGTCTAACATATTCTTTTAAGCCCAAACTGATGAGTTTATCTAAGAATGTTAGTGAAACCCCTATTGCACTATTTTCTTTATCAAACTAATAGCATTTTGATTCCTCAAATATCACCTCACGGCTTATATGTTCTTTAAAGTCCATAGGATCCAAATATTTTTAGGCTTTTGTTCCAATTTCATAATCTAAAAACACCATATTCTTGCTTCGATCTTCAAGTGTGCTTAACTTCCCTGTCATCTTCAGTATTGACCCAAACACCCTCAAATATTTAAAGCTAGAATTCCTTCCATTCCACCTTTTATAAAGAATTTCACCCTTTAAACTCTGCGTGGAAGATCTATTCAACACATAAGAAAATGTGTTGATTCCTTCTCCCCACTATTTGAGAGGTAGGTACGTTTCTTTTAGAAAACTCCCTACCAAATTCATGATGGTTTTGTTCTTCCTCTCTACCACTCTATTTTTTTAGGAGTGTAGGGAGTAGTCAATTGCCTTTGAATGCCATTATCTTTGAAGAAGTTTTTGAACTGTTTAGATAAAAACTCACCACCCCGATCAGTTCTCAAGCACCTAATCCTCTTACCTTCTCTACTTGCGCTAGAAATTTGAATTTCTTGAAGTTTTCATTTGCATTTGCATCATTTAAAATAAATAAATAAATCATCGCTTATTAACAGGTATTACCTCTGTATCAACATATATCAGTGACGAAGCGTTTTGTGCGGTCGTTAAACACACAAACGTCGGTCAAACAAAATTTATAAATCCGAACTCATAATGACAAAGATATAAAATCAAGTAAAGTGTAAGTATCAGGTCGATCCACAAAGAACAAGGTTGACTTTAATTGCAGAGTGGACTTGGTCAAACATAGGTTTAAAAAACTTTTTAAAGAAGTAGAAATAAGATCTTATGAATAGAAATGATATAAATAGACTAAATAAGAAATTTTAAGATTTAAGATCTCGGATTTGACAAAGAAAAGTCAAAAGTCAAAGTCAAAACGTTGACTTTGACCAATAGTCGAAGTTCTATAAAATCAGAGAACCAAAAGATGTTAGAAGATTACAAAAATTATATATTTGGAAACTAGAGAGAAAATGGAATGTATTGATATAAAATTCGTGATTTTTCAATAAGAAATGCATTTACTATGAATTATTGAAAATCAAAGATCAAAAAATTCCCGAAATGAACACTTCAAAGGAAATCTTCAAATTGACTAGTCAAATGATATCCAAATCTTGCAATTTATATATCAATAGAAAGATAAGAACCAGAGAATTCTAAAGAGACCAAAATTATCAAATTCTGATTTATATTTTGAAAGTAATTGACCCCGAAAGTCAATGCTCAAATTCGGACTGAAAATAAACAGTGCTCCGTCAAACGTTAAATTAAGGGGTCAAATGATCTCAGAATTCGACGAATTTGCTATCCACAAAAATCAGATAAAATAAAAAATCTAATGTAATCAAAATTAGGTGATTCGGAATTATAATCAAAGATATATCTTTTTTTCAAAAGCAGCATAATTTTGGACTAAAATTAGGCAAAATTGAAAAACACTAAGAACTAAAACTCAAAATTAATGATCTAAATCTAATTAAAACTCAAATTACCACCTGATAATCGATCAAATCTCACTACTAACCGGATTGCCGCAAAGATGGGGCTTCAATTTACTTGGATTGAAGCGGATTTCACTTGATTTCTTCCTTGCCGACGTTCGACGTTCAAGGGGAAAATTTGATGAAATCCGATGGAAATTCGTGATCAATCCCGCTCTGATTTGATCTAAGTTGAGTCTAACGCGAGGGATCATGAAGAACTCAAGATCTTTCTTTCGAATCGCTTAATTCCTTCACGATTCAATCAAGAGTTGATAAAAGTAGAGAAGAACATCGATTTTTAAAGGGATTTCCGCGCGAAAAAATCGGATCGTTTGATCCGGTGGGGAGGTGGATTGATGGCCACGATCACACGATGATCATGGGTCATCAATCCAAGACAATCATGGCCATGATTGCGCATCGGTCAGGCCACGATCGTGCGATGATCAGGGACCTCAATCATGGACCACTTCTTCTTGATGTTTAATTCTGGCGTCGGATGAAGATCGTCGCGTCGAGATGCATCCATGAGTTCTCCCTTGGTGATCTTCAAACTAGTTTAATCTTGGCCGTCTGATCGCGATCAACCGCTTCATTTAATGCATTTGATTTGATGAAGATCGAGAGCTCCTCGTGACGCCATGTGTCGTAAGGTAAGTTGTTCATCTAGCTCACTCAAATCTCCTTTGACGCACGTGTTCTGATTTCGATCGCGTGGATTCGGGTCCACGCGATCGACGCCTCGCGATCGAATCTTATGCCCGTCATGATGCCATGTCACCTGCAAAAGAGAACTTCTGCGGGAACATAGTCCCACACGGAAGAAAACACGAGATTTGTCAAGTATATAAATTGGGGCGGAATAACGCCCTTGCGTTACCGTCCCAATATACTTACCAGGGTGCACTAACCCGTGAGACTTTCACACGCCAGCCCCCCTCATGCCATGTGGCGCCCCTCACGGGCGTCCGCGTGGACCCGCGTGGCCTCCTGCCATGTGTCCACGCGCCACCTGCACCTCGCGTGGGCCATGCGCGGCCCTGCCACGTGGCTGACGTGTCGTTTTTGTGCATCGTTAAAACACAAATACGATGGTCAAACAAAATTTATAAAACCGAACTCACAAAGACAAGATAGAATAATCAAGTATTGGGTAAGTATCGGGTCGATCCACAGAGAGCAGGGTTGACTTTAATCGCAGAGTTGACTTGGTCAAACTTAGGTTTAAAAGGAGTTTTAAATAAGAGCAAATAAGATTTAAGATATGGAAATGATATAAATAAGGTAAATAAGAAGTTTTAAGAATTGAAGTCTCGGATTTGACAGAGAAACGTCAAAAGTCAAAGTCAAAGTGTTGACTTTGACCAGCATTTGGTGTTCTGCAAAATCAGAGAATCAAACAGAGTCAGAAGATTACGAAAATTATATATTTGGAAACTAGAGGGAAAATGGAATTTATTGATATAAGTTTTGTAATTTTTGGATAAGAAATGGGTTTATTATGAATTATTGAAAATCAATGATCAGAAAATCCCCGAAATGAACACCTCAGAGGAAATCTTCAAATTGAATGCCCAAATGAAATCCAAATCTTGAAATTTAGATGTCAATAGAAAGCTAAGAAGCAGAGGAATTTAACAAGACCGAAATTATCAAATTCTGATTTGTCAATAAAAAGTAATTGACCACGAAAGTCAACGTTTGACTGCTGATGAAAGATGAACAGTCCGTGGTCAAACGTTAAATTGAAGGGTTAAATGAACTCGGAATTTGATGAAATTGCTATCCACGGAAAGCTGATAAAAAGAGGAATCCAATGAAACCAAATCAAGTGATTTTGAATTATAATCAAAGAGATATCCTATTTTAAAAATCAGCGACTTTTCGGAATGAAATTTTGGAAAAATGAAGAACACTATGAACTAATTTGAAAAATTAAACTTCTAAATCTAATAAAAACTCAAATTACCTCCTGATAATCGATCAAATCTCACTACTAACCCGATTGCCGCAAGGATGGGGCTCCAATTCTCGTGGATTGAAGCGAATTTGCTCGGATTCTTCCTCGTGGACGTTCGGAATTCAAGGGGAAAATTCGATGAAATCAAGGAGAAATTCGTGATCAATCCCGCTCCAATTGCTTCGCAATCTAGTCTAAACGCGGGGGGAACACGATGAACTAGAGATCTTCCTCGAAACTCGCTTAATTTCTTCACGAGTCGATCAAAAGTTGAAGAAACAATGAAGAACTACATGAGTTTTTAAAGAGAAATTGGGCCCGAAATCGTGGGCGATGGAGGCGATCGTGGAGGCGGTTTGATGGCGTCGAGGGGGCGATTCCATGGGCATGGATCGTGGCTTCAATTCCGCGACGAATCAACGTGATTTTAGCTTCAATTTCGGTTCACTTTTGCCACGATTTTCGCCGCGATTTCCGCCACGATCACGCCACGATCGGGTCGCGATCGGGCGTCGATCGTGGTGATAACTCTTCTTCGATCACCATCGGTTCAACCGGCGACGAGTCCACGGCGAACTCTTCTCGATTGCGGTTCGATCGCGCCGCGATCGCGGTTTCGATCGGGCCGCGATCGTGGAGTTCTTCCACACGCTGCAGACGTCGTTGGATCGGAATCCAACGCTCCACCGATCTTCACGAATAGGGATTTCTCCTGGCCGTCAGATCGGAATCGTACGCTCCCGCGATGTGGCAGTTGGATCCATGAAGCCAGGTAGATTGGACGGCTTCGATTGCGCGATCACGTGGCCGTCCGATGGAGATCGTGTGGTCCTCGGCTCGACGAAGATCGGACGCTCACGACGCGTCCACGTTGCGAAAGATATGCCCTGCGATCAGTTCACTTAAGAGGCATTTTAGGCACGTGTTTTAATCTGGCGATCGCGTGGACTCGGGTCCACGCGATCGACGCCCTGCGATTTGATCTTCGCCGCTCTGATTTGATCTGACGCCCGCCAAGCCGCCACGTCGCCTGCAAGGTAAGAAGACCGTGTGGGAACATAGTCCCACACGGATTAAATGCAGGGAGAGGACGCGGTTAAATAGGGGAGTGACTTCCCCTATTAACTGTCCTTATTCTCCTCTATGTCCATTACACGTGGCGCCCTACATGGGCCCCCACGTGGCCTCCCTGCCACTTGGCGCGTCTCCTGCGTGGGCCACACACGTCCTGCCACGTGGCCTCAGCGCCACGTCGTAACGGCGCGGTGGACCCGCGCGCCACGTCAGCCCCGCACGGGCGTACTCGCCACGTCAGCCGGTGCGCGCCACGTCAGCTCCGCGGTAAGCCTACCCCCTTTTTTCGATTTTTTAATAGAAAAATTAGATTTTAAAATCAAATAAAATTTGGAAAAAGGCTTAAAACTTCTGAAATTCATAATTTAAAATATACAACTCCTTTTTAATTGAAATTTTCTCCATTGGATCATAAATTTCTTCCTCTTTAATATTATGTCATTTAAAAATATATTTAGAGAGAAGAAATCAAGATGACTTATAATTTACTTAAATCATTTCTCATTAAACATTCCAAATCATAAATTCATCATAAAATCATCCTTCTAAACATTTACTAATGTCAAAATGCATCTATAACAGAGATTAACTTCTATTACTTTAAACAAAAGATTAATCATCTCTTAAGCATGAAATTATCTCTAATTTATGCATGAATATCAACTTTAGTGAAATGACATGCCAATGGAGAAAATTCCTAAAAAGTATGATAACATGCATCATATTCACATAAAATAAGCATGAATATGAGTTAATTAGGGTAAGAATTCAGGTTATAAATGCATGTTATCAGTGGCCTCAGTGCCGCCTCGCATCCGCGCTGGTCCCGCACGCCACGTCAGCTTCCTGCGCCACGTTAGCTCCGCGGTCCTGCGGTAAATACACCACCTTTTTCGTGATTTAATTAAGAAATAACTAAATAAAATCAATTAAAAAATCAGCTTAAAAATCCAAAAAGATCAAAAAATTCAAAATCAATAACTTTGAAAATACAACTCCTTTTAATCTCAATTTTTCTCCATTGGATCACAAATTTCTTCCTTTTTAACATCATGTCATCTAAAATATAATTTTAAAGAAGAATCTATGATGAATTAAAAGTTAACTTGAATCATTTCTTATGAAATCTTCTTAATATCATCATCATATTTTCATGTTGAAATTAATCCTTCAAAAACATGTACTAAAGTCAAAGTAATTCAAGAAAAGAGGTTAACTTCTATTAATTTCAACTTTGCAAAAGATTAATCATGAATCAAGCATAAAATGAACCCTAAATTATGCATAAATATAGACTTTAGTGAAATGACATACCAATGGAGAAAATTCCTTAAAACTACGATAACATCCATCATATTCACATAAAATAAGCATGAATATGAGTTAAATAGGGCAATAATTTAGGTTATAAAATGCATGTTATCAATCAGCATGCACTAGTTCAAGAAGTTTTGGTACCCTATATAGTTATGAAGAATAGGATGGTCTAGAATGCTTTCCAAAAAGACTATTAGAACACACTTGTTTTAGTTTCTCAAAAGCACATAAGCCCTGGACCAAATTGCCTTATATCATATCATCCATAGTGTGAAAACTTTGATGACACTGCCAATTATGCCATAACCATGCTTCTTTATCCTCTTCCTTGTTGATTTTACACTATTCATTTGTATCAAGCTTCATTTGATACATATTTCCACCTATTTTATTTTTCTTGGTAAGTAATCTCCCCTCTTTCTCATCAAATGAGAAAACCTTCATCGGGAGTCATCTTACATCTCTGATCATCAAGTTTTGCCAAATTGAGGATGTTAATATTTAAATCAAGTAAGTAAGGAACATTTGAAATCACCATCTCTTTTACATATTTTATGGAGCATCCATCACCAAAATGAAGAGATCCATGCTTTTTATAATCAGGAAAAGGAAAGAAAGACTTCTTACTCATCAAATGACTATTAGCAGCCGTGTCAAGACACTAGAGATCATCATTATTAGACACTTCACCCAATCCTTAAAGTAGGATCTCTACATACTCATCACAAATAGCCATCAAAAGATAGATTCATCTTCATCTTCTTCAATCACATTCACCTTCTCATCTATATCTATCTTGCTCTTCTCGAAAAAGCGTTCATCATCAAAATGAGCCAATCTTTGACAATTATAAGTGGACTATTGATTTATCAAAAGTCTTCTTCTCTTCCTCTTCTTTCTCACTTTGGGATGTCTTCCACATCCATGCCATTTGCCGTTGCCTCTGTATGTCCTTCAACCTCTAATTTTTTAGGATTGCCCATGATCACTCAGCTTGGCCTAATTAAAGGCCACAGAAAGTATAGATTGCTCTTCTTCTCTTGAATCTCTTCTTGAAACCTTAATTGGTGAAAACTTAGAGATCCAATCATGTCTTTAATCGACATGGATCTCATATTTACAAATTGATCAAGAGAAAGGTTAAGAGAGTCATACTGTTATGGCATTGACCGAAGGAGCTTTGAAAAAATTCTTTCTCCTTCAATCTATCTCCTAAATCCCCTAATTCAGAAACAATCTTGATGAATCTTGCAAAGAAGTCACTTATCTTCTTGTCTTTCTTCATGCAAGATTCTCAAATTCATGCCAACGCTCCTGAACCCTCAATTGTATCACATGGTCAGCTCCCACATGGATTATCCAAAGAACCTCCCAATTCTTTTTTGTAGACTTCTTGATGTTGAGTTGCAGGCTTGAGGAATCTGAAATAGAGCCGAGAATGGCCAAAAGAGCTAGCCAGTCCTTCCAGTTTATCTCGATTCCAATGATCATCTCCCATAGCTCCGATGATCAGTGATTCCGATGAGCCTCCACGTAAACTTCCATCCTCATCACCCATAAATAGTAATTTGAAGATGTCAACATGAAGATTGAAAATTCTTAAATCGAGGAACTCGATTCTGCTTGCATCACTGATCTGCCGCTTCTCAGCATCTTCGCAGGTCCTTGGAATCAGAATACTCTGATACCATCAGGAAGCTCTCAAGACACTCACAAGGAACAACCAGCAAGATTAGGAAGAGGGAGGAACGCTTTGATTAGGAAAATGAACAGAATATTATTCAAGGAGTTTCTGACACACTGCGTAGATACACATGCACACGAGCATTGCGTCGAACACCCTCTTCTAGAAAAGAAACAAAAGGGAGGAAGAAGCTGGAACCATTCAAACGGTTTATCGACGTGTCCTCAGTATCGCCGTAATAACTCCTTGATTTTGAACGGTCTTGATTAGGGCCAAGGTTGAGGGTGTTGTGGAGTCATCTGCGTCTCTCATAGCAGCATCAATGGTATCAATTCCTCTCAATATAGGCCTATAGTTTTGGATGATCTGGGAGACCACCTCTAGTTTAGATGAAAAGTATCATTTTTTCCAAAATTCAATCGCAGATGAATTACCCTGCTTTACTACTCCTCCCCGTTGATACAGTACCGCAATTATTCATTTTAAATTAGAGATGAACGATAAGGTTGAAGGTCACTAATGATCAGAGAAATAGAGGAAAAGCTACAACGCCATGATTTCTCTCTTTATTCTCACTCGACGAGGAGAAAAGTCAGGGCTTCTTCTGCCTGCTTTCTTCCTTGGCAGTGACGTTAACGGCGATTTGACCAAATTCGGCGGTGGCAGCGTTCGTGCTAGTGGCCCAGAGCGCAGGTCCGTAGATGACAAGGTTGCGATCTGGCTGGACTATAAGAACGTAATAGCCGTTGCTGATGTTGGTACCGTGTTGGCTCTTGTGTCAGCCCCCCATCGCTGATGTGGCAAAAGGGGCCTTGACTAGTCAACAAAGAGGGGGTTCTATGTGCGGGAATGGTTATCCCGCACCCCCTCCGTACATTCTTTTTGCTTTTGTCTTTTATGGGCCCATTGTTTGGGGCCCATTGCTTGTCTTTATTAGTGCTTCACCCTTGTCTTACGGGATTTTAAGGAACTACAGCCGAGAGGTGTTTTCTGCTCTGGAGAAACAGCTTGTTCATCCTCTACAGATTCTTAGAGACCGTGGAATCTCTCTATCCTCTCTCTCCCTCTATTGAAGGTATTTATTCTCTATCCTTATATCGGTATTCAGTCCAGATTTGGATTTCCCCATTTATATCTACCTGGGTCCATGCTCCTCATCGATCTTGGAGCAGGTGTTAATTTCTTCTACATATCGCTTGCCCACAGTTCTGCTCAAGAGCCGCTATACACGATGAAATTTCCGTCGTACTGCATGGCGGCATTGCAGTTGACGCCCTTGTGGTAGATGCCCGAGGCCCAGAGAGGACCGTCCGAATACAGCACGAGATTGCAGTCCGTTTGCATGATCAACGAGTAGCCTCCCTAAATTAAGGATTCACAAGTGCCAAGAGTCTGCCCAGAGTAAAGGGTGTCCCTCGCAGTGCAAGTGAAGCAGAATAAGCTAATCCAGAAGAAAACTAAGAAATGCCCAGGAGCCATCTTCAACAGTAAGAACTTACTGAGGCGGGTACGATCTACTTTGGACGTATATTTATAGACCTGAACTTGTCCAAAATACTTGTACAACAGTTCCCAAAGTCAAATTATGTGTGCTTCAGCAAAGCCACTTGTCAGCAAAGGTGATTAATGGCGATCCTCGGGTCCGCATGTTGCATTTAAAGCCCAAAACCTCTTTCTCCAGTAGAATACTCCTGAGGCATTTGCAACCTTTGTGTTGAACCTTCATCGATTCCCTTTCATCCTTAGAAAAGTTTGAATCACCTCGGGAACTAAGCCATCGTTGCAGATCGGCGATAAAGGTGGATCGAAATACTAAGCGTTCACACACCGGTGGTTGAAAATGGTGCTATCGAATGATTCAGAAAGGATTTGCAGAGGCCGTGCTTTTCTTTTAGGCGACTGGAGTGGTCATCTCTTTGTTTGTTTATTTCAATATTTGATATGTGGAAATTAGATTAAACGAATAACCCCATCAATTTTCTCAACACCAACTAGAAAATGCCCTTTAAGAATGGTGACGTTGAAAGAACTCCTTCGTTAAATTTACCCTTGGAGCTTAGTTTACCTTGAGGATAAGAACTCTAGTAGTTTACCTCGAGGTTTCCCCGAGGTCTGGTAAACTGCATGGTCTAATTTTCTATAATACCTTCTTTGTACGGTCTATTTGACTACAAGCAAAGAGACAACATAATTAGTATGCAGATTGTTTTTTGTTGACTGTTTTTATCAAAAATATACTGGTGAGATCGTTATAAGCTTCTCCAATTGTATGAATTTGAGATCAATTGGTTTCCGATGATAATAATAGGAGAAATTTTTTGTTATGATGGAGTTGGGCATATTAAGTTTGATGTTTAACTTCATTCATTGAATTTTCTATGAATTAATTACATGTGGGGGCCAAGTTTAAGTAGAACTGCAGCTGAAAACAAAGCACCTAGGAGGGCCATGTTGAAACTTTATTGTGGGCTTGAAATTGGATCCAATTTTTTAGCATATGAATAAAGCAGGAGCTTTGAGCTAAAACCTAAGCCTAAGTATCCAACTTTCAAATTGCTTTAGTCTCAAGCCTAAGTCGCTAAATTGGGATAAATACAATAAAAATTGCAAAAGAAAAATAATTTGAGAGAAGAGAGAAATAAAGAGAGAAGAGATAGAAACATTCTAATTAAAGAAGACTCTCCTTACATGTCAGTCAAGAGGAAAGAGAAGACAAAATTTATAGTGAGAATAGACTAAACCAAGGTTTCAAACGAACTTTTCTAATAGGAAACAAATCCACAAGAGGATCTTAGTAGAAGCTTTTATTGGGTGAAGAGTGTTGACAATGAGAAGAAGAAAACCCTAGAATTGCTTAACCAAATGAGAGTACATAGGTCCTTATATAGAGAGTGAAGATGAGGTGCCATTAATGGGTCGGGAGCCTGATATCACTATCAGACACTCTCCCTCCAGTTGGAGCATATAAATCAAACATGCCCAACTTGGTACACGTGGTGTCATAGGAGATCCCAGCTAGAATCTTTGTGAAAATGTTCGCAAGCTGATGAGATGACGCCACATGAGGGGTGTAAATAACTCCAGACATAACCTTGTCTCGAATGTAGTGAGAATCAATCTCAATGTGCTTCGTACACTCATGAAAAGTAGAATTTCCAGCGATAAAGATAGCAGCTTGATGATCACAATGCATGGGTATTGGAGAGGGAGAAGAGATGCTAAGATTTTTTAGAAATGATCAAAGCCATACCAACTCCCGTGCAGTCTCAGCCATAGCTCGATACTCAAACTCCGCGCTAGAGCATGATACCACCTTTTGTTTCCGTGATTGCCAGGTGACGAGGTTACTAATAAGATACAATTTTAACATAAAATTATACAATTATTAATAAAAATTAAGGCATAAAACATTACATTCGTATACATGTTATCATACTTTGAGTGCATATCTATCATTTCATGCAAATTTAAGTTATAATCTCAAAATGCACTATTTTAGGGATATTATGTATTTTTAAATATAATATTTTATAGTAGATTATTCTCATCTATATTTGAGACTATAATTGTGTTTTAATGTTAAATCATAAGAGGAAACACTTTTTTTGTATACTCATTAAATTTTTCTAAGTTTTAATTTCTACGAGAAATGAGTATTTTTTTTAAAGAAATTTGTTTCTCTTATATTTTATTAAATTTAACTTTTTAAAATAATAGATTATTTAATTTCTAATCAAAAGGATAAATTTGGATTAATTTGGAGTTGTATTTTGAAAGTTATGAATTTTCTAATTTTTAGGGATTTTCTAGTTTGTATTTTCTAGAACTTTTATGAATTTTTTATGAATTTAATTCGATCTATTTTGAATTAAAATGAATAAAAAATTATATTTTTATCATGTGCTGACGTGGCACAAGTGAAAAATGTGACACCACGTGGTGGCATATGAGTGCCACGTGTCACACAAGGGTGCATGTGTGTGCGTGTGTGTGTGCGTGTGTGTGATTAATGAGAATAAGCACCTTTTCAAGATTTTTTCTATCTCATTTATTACTTATACCTTATATACCGTTGAATTGCCTTGATTTTTGCCATGTGGAACTATTTTTATTTGTTTTTATGCGTAGATGACGTGGCAAAACGTGGAGCGTCTGATCACGTGACTTAATCGTGATCGTCGATCTTCACTTAAGTGAGGGGATACGCGGCACACTTCTATTGGGCGATGATTCATTTAATAATGTTTTAATCTCAGCCATTAATCTGATGAGTTATAACGGCTGAGATTAAATGAGATTAAGACCGCTCGATGGACACGTGGACACATCTAGAGCTTCATATGAAAATCAAGCAATAGGCGTTTCACGATGTTTCTTCTTCACACTCGACATGATAAGATATCAGCAGTTCATCTACAATCAAATGGGCACGACTTAACCGTAACGATTCGCATCCAAGCGTTTCATTAGAGCCGTTGATCAAAGATGAAATGCCAAATCCGATGGTTATGCACAAATTTACCTAATTATACTCATGTTCTTGAACGGGAAATGTGTTCTTGGATGTTTCGAGTAAATCAAAATGTTTAGATAACTCAGTCCTTGACTCTCTAGATTTCTTTGTTTTCTAGACTCATAGCCACATTCAGGGAGTGCTTGAAATCAAGATTTTTTCAAAAGAATAGGGACAAATCGCCTCTTTAATACTGAATTTCATCTTCGTAATCGCTGAATGAAAAGCATGTGATCTGGCGATCAATTAGATCAATTCGAGCGTGACTTCGGGTTAGATTATGTGTTTCCTCCTAATATTTTGTCATGTATCATTAGATTATTAATTAGAATCGTAGATTAGTTGAATTTAACATTTTAGTTCTGTTTTCTCTCTCTTCACGATTGATTTTCTACCTAATTTTTGCTCTTTGATTTCTCCAAGAATCTTGATCCAAATTAAGTGATTTTTTATTATGTGGATTTTTCTTGGAGTTCTCTTTCCATATCTACTAAAATCCATAATTTCTCACCTCAATTCATTATCTGATTTGATCGAATTTTAAACAACACTTCGAAAACAAGTTCTCTATGGATTCGACCCTTATTCACCACTATACTATTTAATTATTGATTATTTTTCTAAATTGGGGAGTTTGAAACTTGTTTTTGACACGTCTTCATGTGTAATCAACAACCTCATGGATCATCTCATCAGTTACCTCCAATATATGTGCAATAGCCTATAGTACATTTACGATCTCACTTGTCATTTACATATCCATCATAAGAGTAGGCTTTGATACGGAGATGACCATGTTGTCAATAGATGAGCCCTCTTCCTTGGGCTCGCTTGATGTATGCTAGAACTCATAGAGCTCCCTCCTACTAGCCTCGTCGAGGTTCCTACATGAGTTGACTAAGAACACTAACTGCGTACACAATGTCAGGGCAAGTGACTGTGATCAACTTGCCCAATAATATGTGATAGAGATTAGCATCCTCAAGGAGTAGAGACAAAGTATCCCAAAACTTTGAGCAAGCTTCAATAGGTGAAGTCTCTAGCTTGCACCCTAACTCAATTCCAAGAAAGTATCGTGGACTCCCCAAGTCACGAATATTGAGGTGTTGCTGTAAATAAGCCTTAGTAGCATGAATACCAGCGTCATCACTAATAGTCAAAAGAATATTGATGGAGAATTATTTTGAAACATGAACACAAGGTTCTAAGTGAACCTATCCTCCTCCTCCTCCTCATCCACCAACTTGAAAAATTATCCATTTATTAAATGGATGAAGAAGACCTCTCTAAATAATTAAAGAGAGTGTAGATCTTAAGGGATTTATTTTCCCTCCTCTTCTTATTTTACACTGATCTAATGATTGACTTGGTCAAAAGAAATTAGCCTATCCTTAGATAATTAGAATTCTTTGAGTGGACCAAGTCAACCACCCTTTTACCCTTGATATAGGTTCCTAATTTCCAAAACCATATCCATTATATCATAGGTAACCTTGTATAAATTAAATGATCTCAAGAAAGAAACATCAATAGGAACACACTTGTTATCCCATCCCTCTCCCTTTGAAATCCACCCCTAGTTAGTAGATTAGAGGAGATCTATTTTATGAAATTACATTATCTTCTTGTTCTACTTCAAGACAAAGCCTTGTGCATGAATACACCCATGCATGAATGAAGATCAAGCAACATCAGGAGAAGCACCATAATCAAAGGATGAATTAATGTGAAAATCTCCATAGCAACTCAAGTCAAAGCCCATAAGGATAAAGACGACTACATCAAAGCAGATAGTCATTAAATATCAAAGAAGCCTCATTATTAAAGAAGCTCAATACCATGAATCATTCAACTAATTATGAGGACAACTGCAATAAGGAATGGCTTACGGTTTCAAAGACCATGACATCTCCACGGGATACATAAATGGAAATGGAGAAATATAGTTCTACCTCAGAAAAGAAGAAAGCTGAGATGATGGAATTTTATCCATTGGAGGGTGCGAATCAACACAGAGGATAACTCTTCTCCTAAAAAAGTTAAAGAATATGGTCAGAAGGAAAAGTCTGGCGATCCTGATTCCAACAAAGAAGAAGACAAAGTTCCACCGAGGATTCAGCTCCCGAGGATTACAACGAAGAATCCTGCTCCATCAACGCGCGGTCATGTAAACAACATGAAACGTTCCATCGACCAACGTTCCGCAAGCGTTCCATCGACAATATCTCCACTTGGAGCGGAAGCCTCTCTGTCATCCGAGAACAGACTTCACTTCGAGAAGACCTTCCTGTACTCACATCACGCGATCGCGGAAATAGCATAACTAGTTCTAAAGAGACGTTCACGACGAATGTCACGTGAAGATTTGAAGGACAGGAAACAACCCGACGAATCGCCACTGCCTCCTCGCCATCCCGCTCCACTAAGAATTGCAGTCACGATGACGAATCCGCAACTTCCCTTCTTCGCCGCGAACCACACTGTCGCCAAGTCGTCCAGCGACCTCGACGAACTAGCCTTGCTCGCATTGATTTACTTCCCTTCTTTCCATGTCGCCAGCCGACCAAGGGGAGAATGCAAAGTCAGCATCTCGTCCACTACGGAATCACGATGTGACCGTCTGCTATCGCGACGATTCTCTCCTGCAACTATTTTCAAAATGGACGCCCGCCCGATAAGACGCCAACATAACATCATCGGGAGATATTTTCGTCTCATCCTCCCTTCGAGTGAAAGTCAAACAACCACCCTGCTCATCACGAGCCAGGATTGAGCTATCCTTGGATTCAATCAACACCGCGTCGTCCAGACATTCTCCCGACTCTCGTGACATCACCACGCGCGATCGAGATTACACGGCGAGCCTACAGCAAACAACAAATTGTATGACCCCGCCGCGAGAGAGAAGAATGCACTTCTACACGTTGACTTGACGCGTCAAACAACTGCATGTGGATTTTTAGTCTTGCCAGCGCAGAGAAGTTATCCGCGAACGAATTATCCGTAACCGCCTCCACAAATACGACGCGACCGTTCGTCCTAAATCCCTCTCCTCCTACTCTATAAAAGAGAAGCTGTAAGGAAGAAAATAGATGTTGTTTATTGATAATCGGTTCTCTTGGTTACTTTTTATCCCTGTGTTCGTGTTCATCACGTTCACGTGTTCCTCCGTATCTCCATCGTCTTCCCGTGAATCTTCCGCACCCATCTCCCCGAGTTCTATCCTCCTTCACTTTTCCTTCCCCGTTCGTCCGCTTTCTTCCACTTCAAGTCCGACGCATACGAGGTTGATCCGGTTCAAACGGTGAATCTGAGAGCATCATCTCCCCGTCGCCTTCCAGGTATCATCCTTAATTTTCAAGGTGAATAATAGTTTCTATTCTAAATCCATAAGTCCAGCGTTGACTTTCTATCCATCCGTACTCAGCTCGTCACGCCTTCTCTACTTATTCCGTTCCTTTATTTCCCTCCACCTCTCATTCTATTTTTCATCGCTCATCATCTTTTCTCTATCCAATATATTGAAATATATAATAGTATCTCCTCTATCATCGCTAACTATATTCTTTAACATATATTCTTCTATCACTCATATTCTCTCTCACTATTCCGATAATACTCTCTCCGATTAGTCCTCTTTCATATTTCTTCTCTTATTATCCATCTTATCTTCCCCATTAAGTCATCATATATCTTTATATTCCAGAATTATACCTCAATATATTCTCACTGATTTCCTAATATCTTTTTCATAATGATATCAATTCATAGATCCTCCCCTAGTTTGTAGGAATATTATCAACCTTAGAAATATCCTACATCAAATATCATCCACATAGGCTGCATGAATGAAAAAGACCGCCCTGAGTCATCTTAATAAGCACGGTAGGATCGACAACGCATGATGTGAAGCCTAAGGTAGAGAGAAGACCACTAAGATTTGCAAACCAAGAGTGTGGACTTTGCTTGAGCCCATAAATAGCTAATCGTAGGAAACACACTTTGAATGACTCCCCCTGAGCAACATACCTAGGAGGTTGCTCCATAAAGACCTACTCCTCAAAATCACCATAAAGAAAGGTTCTAGAAACATATAATTGATGGAGTGACCAAGCTTTATTGACAACGAGAGAGAGGATTATGCAAACGGGTGGGATACGAATGACAGAAGAGAACATCTCAGTATAATGAATGTCAAAGGAGCAAGAATTTGATGAAATGATCGCCTGTAATCCTTAGAAAAGGGGCATAAATCACTTGATCTTATCGAATTAAGGATCAAGAAGATTGATTTCTGCTTCAAATCACTCGGTGTAAGTTCAATGTAAGTTAATTTTAAGAAGTAAAGAGAAAAATCTGAGTTGACCAATCCAAAATTGACTAAAATGATCAAAATTATGCCTTAATTCCCAGGCAACAGCGCCATTTCACAAATCAAGACCGCAAGGTCATTGAAAACACATGGTCAAGAGCCAAAATTAATACCAAACTCACCAATTTTATCAAATAATCCAAATTAAGGAGTATAGTGTTGAATAAGGGTCGAATCCATGGAGAATTAAAGTAATTTTGGATGATATTTTAAAATTCAGTCAAATCAGACGATGAAATGTGGATAGAAATTAGGGATTTTGATATTTTTGCAAAGAAGACCTGAACACGGATCCTCAAAATAAAAAATCCCTACATTTAGATCAAGATTCACGAAGAAATCATCCAATGAACAAGAGAGAAATTTCTGAAAAATAAAATCACGAGAAACCAAAATTGAAATTAAATTTGACCCAAAATATAATTTGAAATTGAAACCTAAAGCTATACGAAGGAAGATTAGTATGAAACACGATCCATAACCCAAGATTACGCTCGAATTGATCCAATTATTCGCCAGATTCAAGGCTTTTCATTCTTGAATTCAAAAACATGATCGTTGATGTCCAAGAGCTAATTTCTTCCTATTCTCTCAACAAAATCGAACTTTCAAGCACTCCATGGATGCAAAAATGAGTCTAGAAGTGTTTGGAAGCAAGAGATTCAAGGGATTTGGTGTCCAAACAGTTTGATTACTCGAATTGCCCTGGAATGCTTACAATGTCAAAGAACATCTCAACTTATAGGGTGAATTGGGCGTAACTGTTTGATCAAGCATCTAATCTTTGATTAATGGCTCTGATGAAATGCATGATTGCGAATTGTTACAATTAAGTCGTAGCCGTTGGATCTCCGATGGACCGTCAAGATGATGCCACATCGTGTGTGTTTTAAGCAACACATTGAACCGCAACCGTTTGATCTCGATCGGATGCTCCATATGCATTTCATTAATTTTAATCTTAGTTGTTATAACTCCTCAGATCAACAGTTGAGATTAAATCATTTCAAAACAATTCGTTGGTGAATGAGATTGTGCAACCTACCCCCAACCTTTAAGTGACGATCAACGATCACAATTAAAGGCGTGATCAAATGCTCCAGATTTTTCACGTCACCTGCGCCCGTATAAAACCGATTTTAAATGAAATAAATAGATTTTAAATTCAGAAAAATTCATAAAAATTCAGAAAAATCCAAAAAAATCCCTAAAAATTAGAAAATTCATAACTTTCAAAATATAACTCCAAATTAATCCAAATTTATTTCATTCGATTAGAAATTAAATTACATATCATTATAAGAAGATAAATTTAATAAATAACAAGAGAATAAATTTTTATTTAAAAAATACACTCATTTCTTTTAGATTTTAAAACTTAGAAAAATATATTTGTGTATATAAAATGATTTCTCTTATTATTTAACCTTTAAAACTAATTATAATCGCAAGTAAAGATGGGTTATGAAAATAGTATCCTTAATTCATCATAATTAACCCTAAATTAGTGCATGTTGAGATTATAATGACTTTTTCATAGAATGATAGATAAACACTAAAATATATAATAACATGCATTAGAATGGAATGATTGATGCCTCAATTTGCATTAATAATCATGTATTTTCATGTTTAATTAGCTTTTTATCATGCAGCAAGGGTCGAATCCACATGGAGCTAAAGTGATAAGGTTATGTGTTCAAAAGAAAGATGAGGACAGAGGAAGATGTGTGAGTTGGAATGAAATGATGAATGCAAAAATATCATAAAAACCATTATAAGATGCATTATATTAACAATAAGTATGTGTTAAAACCCATTTATAATGATGAAAATGAATGCATCAATGACATGTAGTCAAGCACGTAGACGAGAAGAGAATGATCGAAGGATGCAAGAACATACCTTAGATGTTCCTCTTTGATGCCGGACGAGTTGATAAACCCAACTGTTCCACGGAGACTGAGCGGGAACCTAAGGATGGAAGACCTAATGCAATCCACTATGATGTAGATGCTCACTCAATGAATAAGAAACAGGCTGCCTCCTCGCAAGTCTTCTCTGTAGCTCCATGTAGTGACAATCCGAGTAACCTCCAGGTCCACGTCCTCGCGGGCATTTGGAGCCTCTACTCGCTGAGGGTAGCTTGACGATCAACAAGATGGATTGGACCATGGTCTCAATCTGCTCGTATCACCCTACCAAATAATCTAGTCTAGGTCCTTACGGCGTTGGAAACAAGCGTGGGAAGTACTGTAAGAAGTAAATGAACTTCGAAATAATGAAGGGGGTGCATGCCTAACCTGCACGCCGCGACCCTGGTTGGTCGAGACGAGCGAGGTCATTCGTACGCAGCACGGACGGTTGGCTGAAGTGAGCCGGATCAAGCGACGTCATGGGCATGGGGGAGTGATAACATGCATTTGTAACATGAATTCTTATCTTAATTAACTCATATTCATACTTATTTTATGTGAATATGAGGCATGTTATCATACTTTTTAGGAATTTTCTCCATTGGCATGTCATTTCACTAAAGTTGATATTTATGCATAAATTAGGGATAATTTCATGTTTAATAGATGATTAATCTTTTGTTTAAATTAATAGAAGTTCATCTCAGTTATTAAATGAGTTTTGACTTTAGTAAATGTTTGGAAGGATGATTTCAGGATGAATTTATGATTCAGAATTTTTAATTAGAACTTATTTAATGAAATTTTGAGTGATCTTTATTTCCTTCTTGAAAACATATTTTAAATGACATGATATTAAAAAGAAAAGAATTTGTGATCCAATGGAGAAAATTTGGATTAAAAAGGAGTTGTATTTTGAGAAATATGAATTTCTAAAGTTTTTATACTATTTTTCTGATTTTTTTATTTCATTTTTAATTGATTTTTTTAAGGAATTTCTTAGTTAAAATCGCGAAAAAAGGGGGAGAAATTACCTGCTGCTGACGTGGCGAGCGGGCCCAGGCGGGGCTGATGTGGCGAGCGGACCCACGTGGCGCGCGGGTCCACCGCGCCGTTACGACGTGGCGCTGAGGCCACGTGGCAGGACGCGTGTGGCCCACGATGGAGGCGCACCGTGGCGCGGCCACGTGGCAGGAGGCCACGCAACCCCGCAGGTACACGTGGGCGCCCGTGTGGGGCGCCACGTGTCGCGGAGTAGAGAGGAGATAGTAGGACAATTAATAGGGAAATCTTTTCTCCTATTTAACCGCGTCCTCCCCTTTTATTTCTTCCGTGTGGGACTATGTTCTCACACGGTCTAACCTTTGCAGGACGCGTGGCGGCACGGCGGACGTCGGATGCGGGCGGAACGGCTGAGATCGCGTGGACCCGAGTCCACGCGATCATCGATCAAAGCACGTGCGCAAATACTAATTTAAGTGACGACGATCGGAGGGTTCGCCGACTGCCACGTGGCGACAAGAGGAGGGCTTATCTTCATCAACATTCAGACCACGCGATCGCGATCCAACGGCCACGAGAAGTCGGATTTTCGCCTCTTTTTGGAAGATACCCGGAGCGTCAGATTCTAATCTGACGGCGCAGAATGCTTCTGGAAGAACGCCGCGATCGCGGTGCGATCGAACCGCGATCGCACCACGATCGCATCGCGATCGAGCGGCGATTACACTCCTTCAGCGGCGGAATCGCCTCCAGATGACCGGACGATCGACCAAGATGAAGATTATGGCCCGATCGCGAAAATCATGCCTCTTGTCGAAGCGAAATTGAAGCTCTTTCCCCGCGGATTTGAAGCCACAAAGCCATGCACTAGAAACCGCCTCCACGACGCTTGAAAACCGCCCCCACGAACGCGTCAATTGCCCATGATCCTCGGGCCAATTTCTTCTTTAAAAACCCATGTATTCCTTCTTTGTTCTTCAACTTTTGATCGACTCGTGAAGAAATTAAGCGAGTTTCGAGGAAGATCTCTATTTCATCCTGTTCCCCCCGCGTTTAGACTCGATTGCGAAGCAATTGGAGCGGGATTGATCAAGAATTTCTCCTTGATTTCATCGAATTTTCCCCTTGAATTCCGAACGTCCACGAGGAAGAATCCGAGCAAATTCGCTTCAATCCACGAGAATTGGAGCCCCATCCTTGCGGCAATCGGGTTAGTAGTGAGATTTGATCGATTATCATGAGGTAATTTGAGTTTTTATTAGATTTAGAAGTTTAATTTTGCAAATTAGTTCATAGTGTTCTTCATTTTCCCAAATTTCGATCTGAAAAGTCTCTGATTTTGAAAATAGGATATCTCTCCGATTATAATTCCAAATCACTTGATTTTAGTTTCATTGGATTCCTCTTTTCATCAGCTTTCCGTGGATAGCAAATTCATTAAATTCCGAGTTCATTTGACCCTTCAATTTAACAATTGACCACGGATTGTTCATCTTTCATCAGAAGTCAAATGTTGACTTTCGGGGTCAATTTCTTTTTATTGAAAAATCAGAATTTGATAATTTCGGTCTTGTTGGATTCCTCTGGTTCTTAGCTTTCTATTGACATAGAAATTGCAAGATTTGGATTTCATTTGGGCATTCAATTTGAAGATTTCCTCTGAGGTGTTCATTTCGGGGATTTTCTGATCATTGATTTTCAATAATTCATAATAACTCGATTTCTTATCCAAAAATTACGAAATATATATCAATAAATTCCATTTTCTCTCTAGTTTCTAAATATCTAATGTTCGTAATCTTCTGACTCTGTTTGATTCTCTGATTTTGCAGAACACCTACTGCTGGTCAAAGTCAATGCTTTGACTTTGACTTTTGACTTTTCTGTATCAAATCCGAGATTTCAAATATTAAAACTTCTTATTTACCTTATTTATATCATTTCCATATCTTAAATCTTATTTTCTCTTATTTAAAACTTCTTCTAAACCTAAGTTTGACCAAGTCAACTTTGCTATTAAAGTCAACCCTGCTCTCTGTGGATCGACCCGATACTTACCCAATACTTGATTATTATATCTTGTTTTAGTGAGTTCGGTTTTATAAATTTTGTTTGACCATCGTATTTGTGTTTTAACGACGCACGAAAACAACACGTCAGGGAGTCCCTGGCGCGGAGGGGCAGCATCGATCGCGGACTCGTGTGGAAGGATGAGGCCGTCAATCGGTGGCGAAGGTGGGCGCAAAGCATGGCCGGGGGCGGGCGTGGGGCGCTGCCGGGGGGGAGCGTGGGGAGTGGCCAAGGGCAGGCGCGGGGCACGGCCGGAGGCGGGCACAAGGTGCTGTTAGAGGCGGGCGTGGGGCGTGGTTGTGATGGATATTATGTGGCCTATAAGCCAATCACACCTTCATGTATATTTTTTATGTTCATTGAAATGAAATTTATTCATTGTCATTCTTGTGTGATATTTGCAATGAAGTCCATGAGCATGTGCAATGACTAAGTGAATTATGACGAGATCATAATATAGTGATCACTAGTCTTTAAATATATGTTCTAAACATTTCTATTTTTGGGATATTCGAGAAGGACATCGAATTATCCGGAAAGAATAGCACTATCTAATATATCTCATATGATGAGTATGGCTGATCCTATAGCCATCGGTGTGGAGACACTAAGGATAGATAGTGGGTGCACTTTGGAGAAAGAGTTCACTGAATTGATCCATATGAATCCCTGAATGGTATTATACCTGACTGTCAATCAGGTTGATTCATGTCATGGTTGTGTATGTGGTCCTTTGACTTCAGACACCAAAGACATCTTGTGGATGGATGATCGTGTTTTGATTATGACTTACGAATCCCTAGTCACGAGATATCTAAAATGTCATATATTGGATACGACATGATATCCGCGAAGATGATTATGTGATCAAGATGGGATCATCCACCCTTGGTATTTAAGGAGATTGACTCAAGGAATGAGATGCGATGAAATCCTTGGCCAAGGTAGTAGAAATATCATATAAGGAGTTCTCGATGATTTCTATACGCATCAATACTAACTTGAGTGACTGATTAGGATTTGACAGTTGACCATACCTAAGTCAATAATGAGTCTAATGTGGATGAAGGATTATACATACATGGTAATCGATGATCGGAAGGTTCCATAAGTGAGTTCTTACATACTCCATATCTACTAGTGCACGTAGTGTAACTTGGCACCCAACGGGCTGACTTACGAGACTAAATTGTATGGTCATTGAATGCACACGATTTAGTGTCAAAACAAAGTTCTCAACTTACCAAATTATGATTAATCAATTTAATTAGATAGTATAATGGTAATTAAGGGTCGAATCCATGGAGAATTAGGGAAATTTGAGATTTATCTTTGAAATTCGGTCAAATCGGATAACGAATTGAGGTAAGAAATTGGGCAATTCATGATATTAAGAAAGATAACTCAATTGTGAATCCACGGAATCAAAAATCAGGTGATTTGGATGAGAATTTGCAGAGTAATCGAAGTTTGAATTTAGAAGAAAATTCGTATCGCGAGTTTGATTAAAAATAGAAATTAAACTAAAATTAAACTTAATCTACTATTCAAAATATTAAATTAACACTAAATGATGAAAGATTAAGATGAAAACACGCAATCTAACCCAAATTAGCCTTCAAAATGATCCAATTAATCGCTGGATGCATGGCTTTTCATTCCGAGTTTTTGAAGACAAGAATTGAAGTTCAAGATGTGATTCCTTCCTCCTCTCTCGATCAAACTTTGATTTCAAGTAGTCCTTGGACGCGGAAATGGGTCAAAAACACAAGGAATCAAATGTCACATGAAACAAGTGTCTAGACAGTTCGAATTTCTTGAAATTCCACGGGCAGTTCTTTCCGTCACGAAGAACTGTATGTAAAGAGGTAAAAACAGGCGTGACCATCCAATGAAGAGACTCATCATGAGCAACGGTCGCGATGAGACGTCGTTTTGCGAATCGGTGCTTCTGCTTGATGACCTTTTAATCGCAAATGAAGGGTCGAGATGCGATTTCATCGCATGAAGAAGAAGATGCTTCGTTTTCGATCGCCCGTTGGATTTTAATTCAACGCTCGTGATGTCTCGAAGGATCCACCGATCGCGATATATCTCAACCGTTATAACTCGCGATCAACGGTTCGGATGACTTCACTTAAAATCCTTTTAACCACGTGTGTGATTAGAGATCCCATGGACCTCGATTCCACGTGATCTACGCGCGATGTTCCACGCGATATTGATCCAACGCGCTGGATACTGCCGCGTCGCCTGAAAACCAAATGAAAGAAAATTAATAGTCCCACAAGGAGAAATTTAAGAGAGATTGTCGGGTATATAAACTGAGGTGAAAATGAGAGGTTAGCGATGTCCTCTATGGATGGCTTATACTTAGTATAACCTATGTATAATAAAACTATATATGTATACACGTCACCTCAGTGCCATGCAAGCACTCGCGCGGGTCCGCGTGGCACTGCCACGTGGCCTTGCATGCCACGTCGCATCCACGTGTACTCGCACGAAAAATACCCCCTTTTGCATTTATTTGAACTGATTTAAATATTTAAAAATTGAAAATAAATCTAAATAAATTCAAAAAAATTCTAGAAAATTCTATAAAATTGTAAAAATTATAACTTTCAAAATACAAGTCCAAATTAATTCAATTTTTTTTGTTGGATCAGAAATTGAATAATCTATCATTATAAAAAGTCAAATTATTAAAGTAATAAGAGAATGAATTTTAATTAATTTAATACATTTATGTATCTTATAAAATAACTTTATAAAAATACATAAATGTTAATAAAGATCTTTTCTCTTATATTTTAATTCTCAAAACATGATTATGATCTCAATTATGATTAGGATTAAAGATTATAATGTTTAATTATTTATAATAATCGATAAATTGGTATATTTTTAGATCATAACATGAAATAATACAAAATGATAGAAATATGCTTAAAACATGATAACATGCATATATTTGGAATGATTAATGCCTTTAATTGCATTAATAATCATGTAATTTCATGCATAAATAGCATGTTATCACTGACAACTAAACCTATGGATTGGGTTAAATCGATTCTAATCTATATGTGGATGTGGACAATTAATTATGGTTGACCAATAAGGTATTATTTAGTCTATAGAGTTATTAACTAGTGAGATATATGGACATAGAGGGTCACATAAGGTTTATGGATGTTGGTGGTTATAGAAATATTTATGAGGGTTTTTATGGAAAAACCTCATACCAAATGTCTATAAATAGGGGGAAGACGACCACAACTGAAGGTGGCCATGAAAGCCTTGTGGGAATTCTGTCCTTTCTTCTCTTTCTCTCTTGGTGAAGAGCTTTGAAGAGGAGATCCAACCATCCAGAGACTGTGTGGATACCGCTAGAGGCTAGACACTTGAATAGCTTCAAGAACTCCAAGGAAACTTGTAAATATGTTTTCTCATACCTATTAGATGATAGGATCATCTTTTCTTGGTACCTCAATGTTTTGAATATCCGATTCAATGAATTATGTTGCATTCGATATTTTGATCAAACTTTCAAAAAGTTATCGACATCAGATCCCATCAGCCTGGTAGCTGGTCGCGAGCGCAGGGCATGGCGGGGCGGGTGCAGGGCAAGGCTGAGCAGGCACGGGGCAAGACTCGAGGCATGTGTAGAGCGCGACTCATGCGGGGCGTGGGACGTTGTCAAGGAAAATGTGGGGCACGACTGAGCGAGCACGGCGTGACGGGGGGGGGGGCAGGGCGCAGCCGGGGCGGGCGTAGGGCGGGTAGTGGACGGCCTGGGCGGGTGCAAGGGCGCGGTCTAGATTGGGAGCGCGGGCGTAGATGGAGGCGAGCGCAGGGGCGTTGACAGGGTTGGGCTTAGGCGGGGGCACCTGGGGGCAGGCGCAGGGGCGTTGTCGGAGGCAGGCGTAGGGGGGCACGCCTAGAGGCTGGTGCAGGGGGGCACAGTTGGAGGTGGGCACTGGAGCGTGGCCGGAGGCGAACGCAAGGGGGGCGCGGCCAGAGGGGGCACGGGGTGTGGCTGGAGGAGGGTGGAGGGATGCGGTCAAAGGTGCGTGGGGGGGAGGCGGCAAAGGCGCGGCGGCTTGGTGGCGGTGACGGCACGGGAGCGTGTGGTAGCAGCGGCGACGCCGGTGGTGGGAGCGAGTGTGGTGGAAATGTTTGCATGATCACGGCAAGGGATGGCGGTGGCAGCGACGACAACAGTGGTGGCGGCGGCAGCAGGAGCGGCAATGGAGGTTGGACCCCCTCCTCAACGTTATTTGAGCAGTCACTCGAGAGGGAGTTCACTCCTTGCTTTCTTCAAATGACGACTAGGGTTTCTTAGGGTGTCCCTTCCCCTCTTATAGAACCCAAAGTGGGCCAAAAAGGGAAAGGGCTCGCTTGAGGCCCACCAACCTAAAAGCCCTAATAAAAAGAAATAAAAAGGTCCACAAATGAGTGGGCTTTTTAAGTGCGCGTGAAAGGGAGGAACCACCAAGAAGCCCAAAGAGAGAGATATAAACGCAGACCACTAAACACATGTGGCTTGACAAAGTTCATAAACAAGAAAAAAAGGAAGGGAAAGATAGATCCACGCGTATGAGCTCAGAGTGTGCCGAGAAGAAGTCCTCAAGCAGTGTACTGAAAATCGACATCCTTCGTCTTCACTTTTTGTGGGGTCTGGATGCGCGTGGGTGTAGGCTCCTCCTGCGCCGTAGTATCCTGCCTTGGTGGCTACTGGGGTCGTACTCCACCACTCTTCTTCGCTAAATTTTTACTTTCCTCTAGCAACTTAAGAACAAAAAATGTAGAAAGACTGACGAGACTAATTCGTATGGTCATTGAATTCACACAATTTAGTGTCAAAACAAATTCCTAAACTTACCAATTTATGATTAATCAATTTAATTAAAGAGTATAATGGTAATTAAGGGTCGAATTCACGGAGAATTTAGGAAATTTGAGATATATCTTTGAAATTTGATCAAATCGGACGACGAATTGAGATTAGAAATTGGGCGATTTATAATATTAAGAAAGATAACTCAATTGCGAATCCACGGAATCAAAAATCAGGTGATTTGGATGAGAATTCGCAGAGTAATCAAAGTTTGAAGTTAGGAGAAAATTCGTGTTGCGAGTTTGATTAAAAACTGAAATTAAACTAAAATGAAACTTAATCTACTATTCAAAGTGTTAAATTAACACTAAATGATGAAAGATTATGATGAAAACACATAATCTAACCTAAAGTAGCCTTCGAAATGATCCAATTAATCGCCAGATGCATGGCTTTCCATTCCGAGTTTCGAAGACGAAGTTGAAGTTCAAGATGTGATTTCTCCTCTCTCTTTCGATCAAACTTTAATTTCAAGTATTCTTTCGATGCGGAAATGCATTAAGAACACAAGGAATCAAATGGCACATGAAATGGGTGTCTAGACAATTTGAATTTCTTGAAATTTCACGGGCCATCCTTCCGTCGCGAAGAACTGTGCATGTAAAGGGCAAAATTGGGCGTGACCGTCCGATGAAGGGGCGCATCACGATCAATGGTCGCGATGAAGTGTCTATTGATCGAATCGTCGCAATTAAGTCTGATCCGTCTGATTTCCGATGAAGGGCCGAGTTGAATCCCCGTGTCTCTATTTGAAACATCGCGTCGTTTGATCTTCCGTTGGATCTTAATCCAACGATTGTGATTCGTTGGGGAGTTCACCGATCACGCGCGATCTCAGCCGTTATGACTCACGCAATCGATGGCTCAGATCAACTCACTTAAGTGAGTTTTTAATCACGTGCATTGATCGGTGATCGGTGGGCCTCGTGTCCACTGCATCTACGCGCGCTTTTCGTCGCGATGTTGATCCAACGCTTCTCATCATGCCACGCGTTCTGCAATCAAAATAAAAGAGGCGTAATAGTCTCACACGAAAGAAATTAAAGGGATTCATCGCGTTTATAATGTGAGTTGGTTATATGAAGTAGCTTAAATCCAAAATATCGGATGCTTATATGTACTATAACCATACTATTACGAGTAAATATAAATAAATGACACATCACCTCCGTGCCACGTAGGCACTCGTGCGGGTCTGCGTGGCGCTGACACGTGGCCTTGCATGCCATGTCGCATCCACGTGGGCTCGCGCGAAAAATGCCCCCTTTTCCATTTATTTTAATTAATTTAAACCTTTAAAATTTGAAATAAATTCATATAAATTCAGGAAAAATTCCAGAAAATTCTATAAAATTGTAAAAATCATTACTTTCAAAATACATCTCCAAATTAAGTCAAATTTGTTTTGTTGGATATGAAATTGAATATTCTATCATTATAAAAAATCAAATTATGAAAATAGCAAGAGAATAAACTTTAATTAATTTCATACATTTATGTATCTTATAAAATAACTTTATAAAAATACATAAATGTTAATAAAGATCTTTTCTCTTATACTTTTATTTTCAAAACATGATTATGATCTCAATTATAATTAGGATTAAAGATTATAATGTTTAATTATGTATAATAATCCTTAAATTGATGTATTTTAAGATCATAACAGGAAATTACACAAAATGATAGAAATATACTTAAAATATGATAACATGCATACATTTGGAATGATTAATTCCTTTATTTGCATTAATAATCATGTAAATTCATGTATAAATAACATGTTATCAAGGACCAATATGGGAGTCAGATTTTATTCACGGTTTTTCAAGAGATTGCCAAATTCCCCCATGTCTATGTGGTTGATCTAACCTGCATAATAGTGAGTGAAAGATACAGAATAGAAGAAAAATTTTATTTGCAATTATACATATGATCCTTGGATCATCTTTGGGCAGAAAACTCAACACCGATGAAGATGACAAAGCTTGATAATCCCGCTGAAGTCACCACAAATTTTGTTTTTCAGTTAGAACAATGTTCAACTAGAAAATGAGCATAACATGGAGAAAGTGATTTCAAAACCATTACATTTGTATTTTTCATTTGGGTTTATAGATATTCCCATTATGTGTTTGAAAAATTGTAGCTAAGCAAAGTTCAGCTCCAATAAAATTTTCATTTTTTCTATCTATTCTCTTCTAGTTATCTCTTGTTTCTTGTGTGCAACCATCTTCCTAGGTACCTTTGAGCTTTCATTTGGTATCAGAGCAAGTTAGTACTGTGATTTTTAGCAAGAATGCCTAGGAAAATTGAAGGAATGGAGTACAGATCGCTTGTTAGTTCTCAATGATGTTCTTGCAAAGGAATCGGTAGGACCCTCCTTCTCCTTCATTATTCTATCAAAAACTAATTATTGGTAGTCGGCAATGAGGATGTAATTATATTCAGAAGCCTTTGGGCTTTGGGATGCTATCATTGTGATCAATATTCAAAGGAAAAAAGATCACCAAGCTCTTCCACTAATAATTGGATTGACTTCTAAAGATTGATTAGCTCAAATTGATCCCAAAAAATTTGTTGAGGAAAATAGGGAGAATTGAAAAAATAATTTTGTGCAGTCGTTGAATATACACAATCTCGTGCCAAAACTATTTCCAAACTCACCGAATTAAAGATTAAATCACTAATTAAAGAATATAGTGGTGAATAAGGGCCGAATCCACGAAGAAATAAGAGAAATTTTGAGAAATCTTTGAAATTTGATCAAATCAGACGATGCATTGAGGTGAGAAATTAAAGATTTTCTAATATTAAGAAAGATAACTCCAATACGAATCCATAGGATCAAAAATTACTAAATTTGAATTAGGATTCGCGGACAAATCGAGACTTGAAATTGAGAAAGAAATTCGATTGCGAAAAGTGATAAAAACCTAAATTAACTCTAAAATCCACTTAATCTATGCTTTGAATTAAAATCTAATGCTAAAGGAAGATAGATTAGGATAAAAACACGCAATCTTACCCAAAGTTGCGCTTGAAATGATCCAATTAATTGCAAGATTCAAGGCATTTCATTCCACGATTTAGAAAACGAAGTACAGCGTTCAAGATGTGATTTCTTCTCATTCTTTCAACCAATTCTTGATTTCAAAAACTTCTTGGACGCGGAAATGAGTCTAGAAGAAGTAGAAATTAAATGATTATCAGATTATGGTGTCTAACCAATTCGATTTGCTAAAAATTTAAGAACTAGTTTTTCATTGAAGAACATTTCGATTTTATGGGCAATTTTTGGCGTAACCGTCGGATGCATCGCTTCATATTTGATCGATGGCTCAGATTGAAAATCGTATGGAGAATCGACATCTTTAAGTCGCATCCGTTTGATTCACAGTGAAGCATCCATATTTCGCCATGTCTCGCGTGAAGAAGAGGCGTCGTTTGATGTTGACTGTTCGATCTTCATTGAGCAATCGTGATGAGTCCACGTGTCCATCGGGCCAATTTCATCTCGACCATTATAACTCCCTAGATATACAGCTGATATTAAATCATCTTTAAATTGAATCGTCACCTAATCAGATGTCCCCACGTACCCCAGCGAGTAAGTGACATCTAATGAGCACGATTAAACCGCGCTATTAGACGCTTCTCTTTGCGCCATGTCACCTATAATTAAAACCAAGATAAATAGTCTCACATAGAATAAATTATGAGATTTAATCGTGCATATAACATATGAGAGCTTAATGGGTTAGTGTAAATCCGTTAAGGATGCTTTAACCCTCTAATCTCTCTCACGCGCATACGTGCACAGACGCGCGCTCACATGCACACACGCGCATACACGCACACACACGTGTCACACACATACGCCGCCACATGGTGTGTAGAGCATCGCCACGTGGAGACGCTCTGCCATGGCAGCGCACGATTAAATACAAATTTTGTTTATTCTTTTACAAATCAAAAATAGGTTTAAATAAATTTAGAAAAATTCCTAAAAATTAGAAAATTCATAAATTTCAAAATATAACTCCAAATTAATACAAATTTGTCTTTTTGGATCAGAAATTGAGTTATCTATATTATAAAAATTAAAAATATTTAAATAATGAGATAATTAATTTTTAATTGAAAAATACACTCGTTCCTCTTAGAAAATAAATTTAGAAAAATACATGAGCATAAATAAAATATTTTCGTCTTATCATTTAATCATAAAAATATAATTATGATCTCAAATATAAATAGGATTAGCACTACATTATTTAATTATGCATAATTATCCATAAACTATATTTTTAGATTATAACATAAAATTACATAAAATGATAAAAATGCACTTAAAATATGAAAACATGCATAAAAATAGAATATTTAATGTCTTAATTTGCATTAAAAATCATTTAAAGTCATGTACAAATTGCATGTTATCAAGACTCTTTGAGTTTCCATCTTCCTCAATATATCAAGCTCTGCATCCTCTAGAGTTAATTTTTGGAGACATATGTGGACTAGTTACACGTTCTACTTTGGGAGGTAATAGCTATTTCTTCTTGATTATTAATTGAGTATATGTCTTGAATAGAGTTAATAAGTACTTGTGTTAATTTCTTGAATAGAAAAAGGCTAGCTGCTCTTACTCCATATGAAAAATGGACTAGGAGAAAGCCCAATGTATCACATCTTAGATTTTTTTTGGCTCTTTGGCTTATGTCAAGACTACCACTAGTCATCTAAAGAAACTTGATGATAGAAGCATTCCAATTATTTTTATTCAGTATTAAATGGGACGCAAGGCCTATCAGTGCTTTGATCCAAATACTCTCAAGGTTCATATCAATAGAGATATTATTTTTGAAGAAAGTATTCGTTGGAAATCAGATGAGATGAAAAAAAGTGCTCTTAATATAGGTTTTTTATCAAGACCAAAATTATTAATTTAATTTGAATATGAAGAAGGAAAATTTGATGTTTTAATTTGTGAAGGTATTGATAATACTTCCATTGATTTCATTGACGAAAATCAGCTCTCTCAAATCTCCGGTGATCAAAGAACTACAAAAACTAGACATATTCTAGAAATATATGTTGAAACTTCTCATTGAAAGTCCCAATAGGGTGGTGGTTTAACCTAAGAGGGGGGGTGAATTAGGTTTATGTGTTAATTTTTATTGGTAAACTCTACTTTTTTTGTTTACTAAGATTTGTTGGTTAAGCACTCACTTCTTGTCCTCTGGGTGCACCAGATATTATTATACTGGTTGGGGGACTTAATGTCCCTTAATCCAGTCCCGAGTACTATAGAATCGGAGCCTCAATCCTCACCAAATGAAACCTAATCCTCTCACCCCTCAAATGGGTGAAGGACAATGTTCAAATACAAGGATTTAGATTTTCCCCCAACGGCAAACCTAACACTCACCTTTACTTGTCCCTACAGCACTACCCTCTAGGCCTCAACCTCCTCGGCTCCCACACACCCTGACTCCCTCAAGCCAATCTCCACCCCCATCGCTCATCCCTTCACGCCTTGTCGTGCCTCTTCCGCTAGTACCGCCGACCACCGGTAAAATGAGACCTCGTCTTCAAGCTCCTCTTGGTCTTCTGGCTCCCAAAGTCTTAACTCCTCGCTTCAACGAATGAGACGCTCCCGTCCTCTGAGTGTGTGAATCTATGAGAATGTTTATCTAAATGCTGATAGCTATAAGAGATGATGATAGCAACTATGTGAGAATGAATTTAAAAGTAAATGACACACGAGACTCCAACTTCAGGAGTTGGTACTCTCACCTAGGGTTGACTTTTGACCTAAGGTTGACTTTAACTAAGAATGGTTGACATTACTAATCAGGGTTGACTTGGACTTATAGTTGACTTTCTGACTTCTATTAACTCAAGGTTGACTTTTGATCTAGAGTTGACTTTTTCACTTCTATTGACTTTTCTAACTTCAGTTAACTTTCTATCAAAGGTTGACTTTTTGACTAAATTGACTTTTTTGACTTGAGTTGACTTTCTGTCAAAAGGTTGACTTTATGACTAAATTGACTTTCTCACTTGAGTTGACTTTTTGTCAAGAGTTGACTTTGGGTTGACTTTTGACTGAATAGGGTTGACTTGACTTATCGAAGTTGATTTGTTCTGTAAAGGTTGACCTTGACTGATTATGATTGACCTTGACTGTCAGAGGTTGACTCTATCTAATGAGGGTTGACTCAAACTGGTTAAGATTGACTGTAACTGAAAGTGTTGTCTGTGTAAATAGGACAAAAAGCTAACATGGTAAGTGAAACTAACTTTGTATCAAAGTAATTTACTTATAAGATGAGCTAATTGAATGAGATAAATAAGTTACCTCTTGGTCTTTGCTGAGAGTTTCAAAAACAGAATGGTAAGGTAATAAAGATTATAAATTACTTAAAGCAAAACTTTAAATGACAGAATTCTAAATTATCGTACCTTTGTTGAGTGTATGTTAGCTGAGATGGTAAATCCCTAAAATTAACTTACTACAACAGAGAATTAAGGGTAAGCAGATTTACTAAATGATTGATAACAGATGTTATATAATCAAAGAATCAAATCTGATAGTATTGTATGAATGACTGAGAGATGTCGTTATAAAGACATGAATTTAATTCTAAACATGATAGTATAAGTGACTGTGTACGTATTTAATAACGACAGAAAATAATTCTCAACAGATTTATATTACCAATTGAGAGCAGGGTTAACAAAGACAGAGAATTAAATCTTAATACTTTTGTATGAATAATTGGCAACTAAGTCTATGAGAGCATAGAAGTAATACTAATTGAAGTACACAAACAATGAAGGCAGATAATGATTGAGGAATAGAATTAATAATGAAAAAAATATTGATTCTAAACAGATTATAACTTCCATGAGAATACCAAACCAACAGAGGAATTGATGAAATTTACGGACATTAATCAATTAGACATGAATATTCTAATTTACCAAAAATGATAACAGAGTTTGAGAATAAGCCTTACCAAGTGTCTGATACAGCAGATCAGAGAATATGACTACACTCAAGTATATATGAGGATTTCTTTAAATTAATTCAAATAACAACATAGTTTGAGAATAAGCCTTACCGAATAGCTGTCACTGCAAATCTGAAAACTATGACTGTTCGAAGAGTAACAATTACAGCAGGGAATGAATTAAATAACTTGAAAAAATAAATATAACGTTGATGAGATAAACAAGGATATAAAAATAACTAAGAAACTATTTTGTATTAAAGGAGAAATTGACAACCAAAATATTAAAAATACTCACTGTATGTAAAACTAGGGCTAACAATCTGAGATATAGTTTCACTGCAAACAATGGGTCAGCACATGTATGTCTGAGAGAATGGCAGTAAATGATGGAGATTTTGATTCCCGTGATTCTGTCAAACATCTATAGACTGAAAAATTAGTGTATTGAGATAATAGAACAATATCTATAAACCTATGGAATTAATATAGAGATAAATTAACCAAATGACAAATGAAACAGTAAATCGGTTGACCATAAATTGAACAAGAGAATGAATACACGCAAGATCTCTTTTCCTTTCCGTCTCTTTCTAAGAAAATTTCTATCTCGAGAAGAAACCCTAATGCTCTTATTATACTTCGGTTTTGAAAGCGACAATAGATATTTACAATAATATCCTCAATGGTATTAATGCTATGTAGAGTAAAACTCGAGATAATAAACTAGAGATATTCACTAATGAGTAAATATAGTTATAGTTAGCTGCATAGCTGCATAGTTTATGATATGATGATTATCATAAGGATATGAGGGAATAAATAGCTTTAAAATTCCAAAAATTTAATACACCCGTGAACTGAAACAAACATTAGTGGGTTAGTCAAGATAATCATAGAGGGGATAAAATAGTAATAATTCACCTTGATAACAGAAGAACAATTCATGATAAACAGTGAACTTAGTGAGTCTTTAATGCCTTAATTTATGATACTAGCAATTCAAGAAAGAGGACGTACATCAAAACTAGTGCTCTAACACTCATATACTTTGAAATGAAGAAGATTGCATGTTTTTACAGGACAAACCAAACTCTCTTCAAGAAGTGGTGAAGGAAGATGATTGGAAGTTTGCCATGGAATAAAAATTACAATCCATTTAGACAAATCAGACTTGGGATTTGGTTTTTTGCGCTAGAAACCAATAGGTCTTAAGTGGGGTTTTAAAAGTCAAGGTGAATGCCAAAGGAGAGGTAAACAGGAATAAAGCCAGGTTGGTCGTGAAGGGACAGTCATAAAGCTATAGAATATATCACGAAGAGGTGTTTGCACTGATGACTTGTTTTCAGTCCATTTATCTAATAATTACTCTATCAACTCAAACCAATTGGAATATACATCATCCAGATGTAAAATTGGCATTTCTGAATGGCAAGATTAAGGAGGAGATATATGTTAAGCAACCTAAGGGTTTTCTAAAAAAAGGCAAAGAAAATTATGTTCTAAGATTGAAGAAAAACTTTATGCTTCTAAAAGTGGCTCTAAGAGCATGGAATTTTAGACTAGATGCTTGCTTGATTTCTCTAGGATTCAAGAAAAGTTAGTATGAGCATGTTCTTCACTAGAAACATTCAGAAAATACATCTCTACTTGTACGAGTGTATGTAGATGATCGTATCATTACAAGATCAGATTCTACCAAGATTCATGAATTTATTTTGCACATGATAGATGAATTTGAAAGGAGTAATCTTAGTCTACTGAATTCTTATCTTGGTGTAGAATTACTTCAAAAGAGAAATCATATTTGCCTCAAACAAGAAGCCCATGCTTTAAGAATTCTTGAAAGATCTAGTCATGCTGAATGTAATCCAGTACAAACTCCTACAAAAGTTCAGCTATCCTTTAACATGGATCAAGCATTACTTGAAAATCCAACCTATTTCAGAACTTTTTTTTTTTTTAGATTTTTGACTCAAACTTGACCGGGTCTTGTCTACAATATAAGTTTTCTAACTAGATTTATGGAAAAACCATCAAATGACCTCATGAATTCTGCAAAAAGAATTATCGTATATAACAAAAGCACAATCAAGGTTCGATAGGTGGTTGAGAAAGGTAAAAAAATAACCAATTTTACATGGGTCTAGTGATTCAGATTCTTTTGGAGATGTTACTAATCATAAGAGCACCACATGGCACATCTTCTTCCTTGATTCCATGGCCATTAGCTGGAGTTCTTCTAAAAAAAACTCATTGCATTATCTTCATCTGAAGCTGAATATATAGTTGTTACAAATGCAGCCTGCCATGGAATATGATTAAGTTTATTGATTGGAGAACTCACAAGAAAGTAAGATTAATTCAGTAACAATAAAGGCTTGCAATGAATCAACCATTCATTTCACCATAAACCCAATTAATGTAGCCCAACTAAGCACATTGACACTCGAATATCACTTTATTCATAATTGTGTCGATGATAAGAAAAAAAAAATTAATTTTTTTGATTCCTCATATCAAATAGCACAAGTGTTTGTTAAAGCACTTAAAAAGGATTTACTCAATTACCTCGATCACCTTATTATTTTTTAACCAGCTTACCATTTTCTTGTTGATTAAATCTCTATTCCTATTTCTTCATTTTGTGAATTTTTAAGCCTATAAAAGAGGTCTTGTAATAGGAAAAAAATAGACGTAAAGAGGTATAGAAACCTACTTTCTTTATTTTTAGTGAGAGTCTTCCTCTTTTCTTGTTCTCTCTTTCTCATATTTCAGCCTGTATGTGGGTGATCTTGAGTTTCTTGTAAAAAATCTCTTGAGGATCTTATGAGCTTATTACATCCTTCAAGTCCTACAAGTGGTATCCGAGCCTGATTCAAGAAGTTTGTTTTGGGATTTTGCTGTGGGTTTTCTCTGCTAAAGTCAGAGGCATATTTTCTTTGACTATTTATTTGAAGCTTATTTATTTTGATGGCAACTAGAGTTAGTACAGAATTTTCTCAATTAGCCATAAATATATTGCCGAAGAGAAGTATCAGTTTTAAAGTAAAGGAAACAAGGCTTATTTAGTTGCTTTGGAATTACGGGATGTTGTAAAAAATGGATATGTTGAACATGAGATGAGGAGAAATGAGTTAAGAGAATTAAAGAAGAAGGATGCAAATTTGATTTTTTTTAATCAATCAATTACTGATGAAATATATCATACAAATTCTTATGCACAAAACGCTCATGAAGCATGGAATATCCTGAAAAAAGAATTCCAAGGAGACGAGAAAGTTACATAGGTGAAGTTACAAACTTTCAGATGAGAGGTTGAAACCTTGAATATGAAAAGTGTGGAAACTATTCAAGATTATTTTTCTAGTTTTTTTCTTTTCAAAGAGATGAGAAGCTATGGTGAAGTTATATTCGAAAGAAAAGTGTTCAAGAAGATATTGAGGAGTTTTCCACCAAAATTTAGTTATGTTTTTTCTGCCATTGAAGAGTCCAAAGATGTATCGACATATACACAAAATGAATTTATGGGATCTTTGATTGCTCATATAGAAAGGATGAAAAAAATTCCTAAAAGATCATTATAAGAACCATTTCAAACTAAAGTTCAAGTTTCAAAAGGCCAATCAGAACAAGATAGTACAAGTAGTTATACTCAAATTGGTAGAGGACGTCGACATACTTTTTTTTGTGGATGTGGTCATGGAAGACTTGATCAAAGAAGTCGAGGACATGGAAGTGGTCCAATAGATGGAGGCTAATATAGTCAAGGAGGACAATGTAGACATGAAAGTCTACGTGAATGAGGAAGAAATTCCCAAAATTTATAATTTCATGGTCAAAAGAATAATTATGGACCAATGTAGAGTCAATATTGTCAGCGATTCAGACATATTCCATCCTATTGTCGAAAAAAAGGCAGATAAACAAGTAAATACAACTGAAGTTGACAAATCAAACTATTTCTTTCAAGTATAAATGTATTGGTGGATAGTAATAATACTTGGTTCTTAGATTGTGCATGTAGTAATCATTTGTCACATGATAGAAGACTGTTTCGATCCATAGAGATATCGAATACAAATGACGTAAGAGTGAGTGATGGCAAGACTACCAAAATTAAAGGCATTGGAACAATTATGATTCAAAAAAATCCGGTGGTAATAAGGTACTTAAGGATGTTTTTTATGACCCAAAGTTTACCCATAATCTCTTGAGTTTAGGACAGCTCATGGAATGAAAATACACATTTAATTTTGATGATGATAAATGCATTATTGGGGACAAGAAGAAAAATATGCCTCGAATATTTATTCCATAGGTTGGTTTAAGGATGTTTCCTGTTAATATTTTAGATTTGTTTGACTTTGCTCTCATGTTAGATAAGATTGATGAGTCTATGCTTTGGCACCAAAGGTATGGTCATTTGCATTTTAATGCAATGACATTATTATACACAAAGACTATGGTACAAGGTTTACCATCTATATCATTTGAAGATTAAGTTTATGATAGATGTATTTTTTGAAAGCAACATAGATTTTCATTTCCACTTAGTTCAGCTTGGAGAGCATGAGCACCACTTGAATTGATTCTTGCATACCTATGTTGACCGATGAAGACATCATCTTTGAATGATAGCAGGCATTTCTTTATTATTGTGAATGATTATAAAAGAATGAGTTGCCTTTATTTCTTGAAAGAAAAATTAGTGGCATTTCAAAAATTTGTTGAATTTAAGCCATTGGTTGAAAATAATATGGATGTTTTATCAAAACTCTTTGTATTAATAAAGGGGGAGAATTTCTTTCAAATAATTTTGATTCATTTTGCAAACATCAAGGAATTAGAAGACAAATGATTCTAAGAAGAACTCAACCAAATGGTAGAGTAGTGATAACATGCAATTTCATGCGTTAATATCATGCATTTTATGCATTTATTCTTTGAAATATAATCATAAATGCATGTTCTCATGATTTAAAATGATAAAATTGATAATTTCTATGTTTTAAAGGATATTCTTGATTTTTCATAAATTAGTAGCATTTTATGAGCATTTAATGATATTGATTTATCAAGAATATAATTTTCTTTTATTATAAAATGAAATTTCTATTTAAATTGCCTTTATTGACACGAGATTATTCATAAAGTGCATTTTTGTCATGAATTTTATTGAATGAATTTATTTCTAAGAGGAAATTAACATTTTTCTAGATTTCTTAGAATTTTTTGGGAATATTTTAAGAAATAAAAATCATTAAAAATGCAAAAGAAAGAAATAGAGAAATATATATATATATAAAAAGAGGAGGGAGACCCCACCTCTCTCTCTTTATCTCTCTCTCTCTCCCTCTCGAATTCTCCCTCTCTTTCTCTCTCCTTCTCTTCTTTCTATCACTCTCTCCTTCTCTTCCTCGCTCTCTCCCTCTCTCGGTCTCGCGACGAAAATTTTCCCGTCGCGAGACTAGCTCCTCTCCACGCGCGTGTGCACGCGTAGGAGGGAGGAGGAGGAGGAAATTTCTTCCTCCTCCACTTCTCTCACTCTTTCGTGTTCTTCCTCCTCTCTTTCTTCCCCTTCTTCTCTCTTCCTCCCTCCCGCGGTATCTCCCCCTTGCTCTCCCGCACGCACGCGTGCGTAACAGGAGGAGGGGAAGATTTCTCCTCCCTCTCCTTTCCTTTCTCCTCTCCTCCTTTCCTCCTTCTTCCCAGTCTCCTTCCGCTTTCTTCTTTTCTCACGACGGAAATAATTTCCGTCGTGAGAGGAGTTATCTCTCTATCTCTCTCTCTCTCTCTCTCTCTCTCTCTCTCTCTCTCTCTCTCTCTCCCTCTCTTTTCCTCTCTCCCGCGTAACCTCTCTATCATGCAATTTCTCCCTTCTTCTCCCGCTCTATCTCTACTTCTCCTCCTCTCCTTCCTTCTTCTCTCTCCCTCTTCCGATCGCTTTCCCGATCTCCCATGTTCTTTCTCTGTTTTCGGAAATTATTCCTCTCTCTTTACCCTCTCCTTCCTCTCTCTCCCTCTCTTTTTTTCTCTCCCGTAACCTCTCTCTCTCTTTCTTTCTTTGTCTTCCATGCTTTTCTCTCTCTCCCTCGTTCTCTCTCGCAACGGGAATTTCATCGCGAGCTTCTTTCCTCTCTCCTTCCCTCTCTCACGATGGAAATTTCTCAGCCGTGAGGAGTTCTCCCTCCTCGTCTTTTCCCTCTCTCCCTCTCTTCCTTGCGCACGCGCGGAAGGGAAAGAGGGAGATTTCCTCTCCCGATCACTCTTCCCTCTCGATCCCTTCCTCTTTCTCCCGTGAACTCTCTCTCTCTCTCTCTCACTCTCTTCTCCTTCTTCGTCTTCGTCTCCTCTTCTCTCTCGCCCCCTTGTTCTCTCTCCCTCAATCTCTCTCTTCTCCCTCTCTCGCGACGGAAATAATTTCTGTCACGAGAGGAGTTCTCTCTCTCGCTCGCCCTTTCACCGCACTTGTTTTTCGCCATCGAGAGAGAAGAGACGAGAGGAAAGAGACGAGAGGAGAGATAATGAGTTTTCTTACTGATGAACTAAAACTTGTGTTATTTATATCGTTGTTGCGTTTTAATTCATGCAATACATTTAGAATACCTCACTTAGGACAGTAGTAAGCAAGGGTCGATCCTCAGGGAATCTAGGTAATGAGGCTTGTGACTAAGGTCGGAGAAAGGAGGAATTCCTATAGTTGGGAATATTATAACTTAGAAGAGAAATTTATAGAGATAGTGAATGTAATTGGATAGATTAGGTTTATGTACTTTAATTAGAGGAGAAGGAATGATGATTGGATGGAATAGAGATTGAATGATGATGGAAGAAAAAGAGGAGGGGAAAAGAATAGATGTATAAGAGTATAGAGAAGAATGGAAGATTTGGGTAGAACTTATGAAGTCAAATGGAATAACCTATGATTTAAGCAAACTAACAATGAACTAAATTAACCATGGAAAGGTCTACAAGCAAATCTCTCATCAGAATCTTCACACAAACCCCATTTTTCGGTGCCAATCCTAGGCCGCGTGATGCTTGATCCGCTACGACATCGAGTTCCACTTGCTTCCCTTCTCCATAGCAAACTCGGGCATTCCACAACACCCAGCTTGGGCCTAAGCTTCTCCCCTCTTCCTTCTGATGACTTGGTGTCAAGAGAGAGCCAAAAGACAAGAGAATTCAGAGTGGGAGGAGGGAAACTTTAGGAGCTAGGGCTTCCAACCAAACCGATGAATGAGATTGAATTTCGAAACCTTCAGGCATCCAATGTAAATTTCAACCGTACGGATGGGAAAAGTATGGTGAGATTAGATTGCCATAAAAAATTCAGCCCAATCAGACGACTAGATCAGAAGATATCAACACTTCCTCCCCGAGCGTTTCTGGTCGTTGATCTGATGATCTCCTGCGTCAGCAGCCCTAAATCGACAAACTCCCGAGATCGCGCCACGTCACCTTAGAACTCACCGCCGGATTTCTGCCACGTCACCTGCACATGTAAGTGACAAAATGACAAAACAAATAGGTGAGTCACGAGCTTCTTCTTCACGCGAATAAGAGAGTGCCACGTCGCTCTCTTATTCCTTTCGTGGTCAAAAATGACGACGCGCGAGAGGAGCTCCGCATCAACTGCGTAGGTAAGTAAAAAAATATTATTTTAATCCCAAACACGGTTAGGTGAGAGGAATCTGCGGCGATTACTTTCGCCGTAGGTTCCTTCTTTTAGCACAAATAAGAGAGCGCCACGTCGCTCTCTTATTTTGCTTTAGATGCAAAACGACGAATCGGAAACAACAAAACGACGAAATAGAAAATAGAGTTAACGATAAAGCAAAACGACAAAAGGACAGGTAGAACAAAATGACAAAACAAGAAGGGCTAACTATCTGCGGCGATTAATTCGCCGTAGGTTCTCTTCTGTGAGCGAATGAGAGAGCGCCACGTCGCTCTCTCCTTCCTCCTTAAAGTCAAACATGATGGTGCCATCCACGTCACCTGCACGGGTAAGTAAACAAATAGAAATGAAATGAAAAATTAGAAAAATTGAAGCTACCAGATCTCGACACGTGTTGCGATCTGGTGGCTGCTGTTTGACTTACCTTTGAAGATCCGAAATTGTATTTATGCCCTGCTGTTGATAAATATGCAGAAAAATCTTTAAGATAATTCGAGATATATCCTTAAAATGCTCTAAAATTCATTTAAACCCTATGTAAAATCCAGATAAATGTATTTTTCCTTAAGAGACTCATTCCTTTGTGAGTTTATAATATAAAAGAATTATACAATTATTACAAAAATCAGGAATGATCACAGAATCATATTGAACACAAATTTAAGCACTTTAATCATGATAACACACAAATATGTTCCTTTTAAGCTAAGTATTCATGTAATATGAAAAGTTTAAAATCATAAATTCGTGTGTTATCACTTTCTTTGCAGGTTTGACTTTACAAATAATGAGTTAGGGGCTGAAATTTTGTGGGCATGATCGTCATTTAAAGCTCCACGAATCTGATGAGGCTGATTTAAGTTCTAATACAAAAAAATTAGGGTTATCAATGTTTTGTTGTTTGCTTCTAGCATTGGCTAGCCAGAAGGGAAAAAAAACAACGATGGATCATTCATCATGTGTTGAACATCATTCTCAGTGAGTTTCTTCCCTCTTCTGTTCATTCTTCATGTTGGATGCAAGACACCAAGTCCGGGCAAAATATACGGCTCTCGAAGGTATGTTTTGATTAGGGAGCATCACTGGATTGTATTTTCATCACGTATCTTTAGATTAGGATCATCTTCTATCCATTTCCTCTATTTTATCATCTGTTTATCAACATTTCTCATTTATAAAACCTAAAAATCACTTTTCCACCCTAAATCAAGGGTTTCCAATCTTTGAAAAGAAATTGGAAGCACTTTTTTGGTTCATTTCATCTCGACGCGCATTTTCTTCCTTTCATCAATCATTTCTGCTTTCTAAATCTAAAAATACCAAAAAATTACTTCTGATTTCAATCTCTTAACCTTCCTCCTTATGGATTCGACCTTGACTTGCCACTGTTCTAATTTAAAAATAAAATTTTGAAGAGTTCAATATAAATTTTGTTTGATACGCAAAATCGTGCATTCAACGACCATGTTTTTACACGTATCTAGTAGAAAGGAAGAATCAAACTATTGTTGAGATGACAAGAAGTATCTTGAATGATAAGAAATTGTGAAACAATTAATGGGCAAAAATAGTGGCTATTGTTGTTTTTGCACTTAATATTTCTCCTACAAAGTTGTGAGGAACATTCCCTTATGAAGCATGGTTTCGTAGAAAACCTAATGTCAGTCATTTAAAGGTATTTTGATGCATAGGATATGCATTAATTGATTAAATTGATCGAGGAAAAATGGATAAGAAGAGTGAGAAATGTATTTTTATTGCCTAAAGCAATGAAGCCAAGGGATGTTGGTTGTATAATCTAGAGACAAATAAGTTGATAATTAGAAGAGATTTGTGTTTCATGAGTCAAGTTACTGGAATTGGGATGTGAATTCTACGAATAAGAAAGTTAAAAATACTAGTCAAGGAGATAATTTTGATCCATTATCATCCAAAGAATTTTCTTCTCATGATGATTCACCACCACTAAAGGAACGCTCTTTGCAAGATATTGATGATTCATGGACATTTGCCTTAATGACCATAGAACCATTGAGTTATGAAGAAGCCTAACATAAAGAAGAATGGAGAAATCCAATGAAATCAAAAGAAATGAGACATGGGAGTTGGTTGATTTACTTATATATTGTGATGCAATTAGAGTTAAGTGGATTTACAAGTTTTAGTATAATCCTGGTGAGAGTGTTAAAAACACAAAGCAAGGTTGGTAGCTAAAGGATATTTTGAAGACTGTGGTGTTGATTATTTTGAGACATTTTCTCCAATGGCAAGGTTTGAAACTATGTAAATGTTGTTATCTGTATCTGCTTAGGTGGAGTGGAAGATTTATCAATTTGATCTTAAGTCAACTTTTTTAAATGGTTATTTAGATGAGGATGTATACATTGAGAAACTTGATGCTTATGTGGTAAGTTAAACATGAATGTGATCATTTATCTTCCATTTGTATTGATAATATGATAATATGAATGTGATCATTTTTCTTTTCTATAGTTTGTCTCTCATAGTCTCCTTACTTTAAACTCAGATTATTTTTTTTATTCATTTCCACTGATTTAGATTGAATTCCTATTCATTTCCATAATATGTGTGAGCTCATTCTAAAAATTAAGGATAGCTAGGAACACTCGCATAGACAATGTGAACTCCGGGCGAGTCGTACCTATCCATGAGGATAAGGGTGAGATTCCTAAGGAATCATAGGTAGATGAAACAAGTATAGGGAGTTGATTGGAAAGTCAACTCGAGGCATATATGTTCTTCATCTTGCAAGAACACCTGGGTTCTAGGACAACCAAGCTACTTGGAGCATGCGTGGATTGATGATGATGCTCAATGACATTCAGAGATGCAAGCTTGCCTGAAGGGGAGTAGGGAGCGATGAGCGAAGCTCAGGGAGCTGACCCCTCAAAGACGAGATGAGCGGCAACATACTGAAAGATGGCAATGAATTCAAGTCACTGACGTATCAAGACCGCAATGTCATTGAAAACACACGGTCAAGAGTCAAAACAATATCCAAACTCACCAATTTTAGGAAATAATCACGAATTGAAGGGTATATTAGTAAATAAGGGTCGAATCCACATGGAATTAGGAGAATTTTTTTATGATCTCTTTGAATTTGATCAAATCAAATGATGAAATGTGGATAGAAATTAAGAAATTTGATATTTTTTGAAAGAGGACTCAAACACAAATCCAAGCAATCAAAAATCACTGAATTTGGATATGATTTGGTGGAGAAATCATCGAATGAACATAAGAGATATTTTTGAAAAATTAAAATCAAGAAAAACCAAAATTGGAAACGAAATTGACTCAAATTACTATTCGAAAATGAAATCTAAAGCTATACAAAGATAGATTAGGATAAAACACGATCCCTAACCCAAGACTGCACTCGAATTGATCCAATTTATCACCGGATCAAGGTTTTTCATCAAAATTCAGAAAACGCGATTGTCAGAGTTCAAGTGTCCATTTCATCCTTGTTTCTCCACGAAATCTCACTCTCAAGCACCCCGTGGATGTGGAAAGGAGTCTAGAAGTGATTGGAAGCAAGAGATTCAAGGAATTTAGTGTCTAAATAGTTTGATTAGGTTGAATTGCCCTAGAATACTTTACATCGTCGAAGAACATATAGGGTGAATTGGGCGTAACCGTCCGATCAGAATTTAATCTTCGATCAACGGCTCTGATGAAACACATCCTTGCAAATCATTACAATTAAGTCGTGGCCATTGGATCTTCGATCGACCGTCAAGATGATGTCACGTCGCGCGCGTTATAAATAAAGCATCAAACACCCACCATTGGATCTTGATCAAACGTTTCATATGCGTTTCTGTCGATTTTAATCTCACCCATTATAACTCCTCTAATCAAGGGCTGAGATTAAATCATTTTAAAAATTATTTGCCAACGAATCAAGATGCGCCACGTACCCCGCGCCTTAAGTGAAGATCGACGATCGTGATTTAATCCCGCGATTGGATGCTCCACGTTGCACCACTTCATCTCCCGCACTTGATCATCGATCGCGATGGATCAAACGCTCCAGATTGCGTCATGTCACCTGCGCACTTATATATATCCAAAAAATTGATTTTTAATTATAAAATTCGATTTTTAATTCCGAAAAATCCTGAAATTTTCATTAAAAATTTAGAAAAAATCTGAAAAATCCCTAAAAATTAAAAAATTCATAACTTTCATATATCTCCAAATTAATCCAAATTTGTTTCATTTGAGCAGAAATTAAATTATCTATCGTTCTAAAAAGTCAACTTTAATAAATAACAAGATATTTAATTTCTATGTCAAAAATACACTCATTTCTTGAAGATTTTAAAACTTTGAAAATTATATGAGTGTATATAAAATGATTTCTCTCTTTATTTAACATTAAAAACTAATTATAATCTCAAGTAAAGATGGGTTATGAAATTATTTATCTTAAATTCATCATAATTAACCCTAAATTAATGTACTTTGAGATTATAATGACTTTTTCATATAATGATTGATAAACAGTCATAAATATGATAACATGCATAGGAATGAAATCTTTTATGACTTAATATTCATAAATAATCATGTATTATCATGTCTAATTAGCATGTTATAAGTCACTAATCAAGAGCATGAGCAAGTCAAATCAAAAGCTCGTATTTGAAATTTCATCTAACTATCCCAATCAATTAATAATTTCTACTGGGGGATAAGAAAGGTGAGGAGTGCCTTTGGGGGACTATCTCCTCCAAGCACTAGCGCGAGGGGGTTTAGATTTCCTGTCTAGTATAAAAAAAATCTAGTGTACAATTGATGTGAGGATTTGAGAGGATAATCTACAAATGCATAAAAGAATTCGAAGAACATAAATATTCAAAAGATAATAATTCACCCCCTAGTAAATTGACCATCCAATTGGGTTTTTCACAACATGAAGAGGGTGAGGAATTACATCTTCTAAGAGGTGAGGATCTTTTCTTGCTTATAGCATCATACCTAGCGATATTCTCAACTTTCCTTTTCATAAGCTACATCTATAAAGCCCTGAAGAGGTTGACTAAGAGAATGGAGTCTATAGTTCCATTGAGCGAGCTCATAGGTAGAGACTCGTAGGATAAGATCAAAACATGATCATCTATCTACGAGATCGCTTTGGTGTCGCAAGTCTACATACCACTTATACAAGTATGACATGAATTCACATAATTGATAATTAGGTAGAATACAATCCAATAATTCATGGGGATCAGTTGCTTGAACTCGTTCTAAAAGAAACTCAATGCCTTGTCATAGTGTTGATAACATGCATTTATAACTTAATTTCTTATCCTAAATAACTCATATTCATGCTTATTTTATGTGAATATGATACATGTTATCCTACTTTTTAGGAATTTTCTCCATTGGTATGTCATTTCATTAAAGTCGATATTTATGCATAAATTAGGGATAATTTTAGGCTTGATTGATGATGAATCTTCTGGAAAGATTAAATTGATATGATTAAGTTCTTACCCTGATGTATTTTGACTTTAGCAAATGATTTTTAAGGTTAATTATAAGAAGGAATGTACTGGAAGAGAGAAATTTTAATGAATGCTTGTAGGTTATTTTTAACTCATCCTATGTTCTTCCTTTTAATTATATTTTTTTTGGCATAATATTAAAAAGAAAAGAATTTGTGATCCAATGGAGAAAATTTAGATTAAAAAGGAGTTGAATATTTAGAGTTATGAATTTCTGAAGTTATGGCCTTTTTTTTATTATTTGATTTCTAAATTAATATTCCTTAATTAAAAAGTTCAAAAAGGGGATATTTTATCCGCAAGACCGCGTGATCGAAATCAACGCACGTGCGTAAAATATAAATTAAGTGAAACAGATCTATGCCTTACCTGTCGACACGTGGAAGCACCAAGAGCGTCCGATCTTCGTCGAAGTAAAGACCGCGCGATCTCCATCAGACGGCTGCAATGAAATCCGATCTTCATCTCATCTGGCAACGTGCGGAACTTTTCAGTGCGTCTGATCTCCATCGGACAGGCGAAGCATGGGTTAAGGCGTGGATCGTCGCCGAGGATCATGGGGGTGACACGGACGCACGAGAGACGTTGGATCCTCATCGGAAGTCTCTTGCGGAGGGAAATCATGGGCCACGATCCTCACGATCTCGCACGATCGGATGGCACAGAGGGCATCGCGAGATGGACGCTCCGGATTTGTCGCAGCAAACTTCATGGCGATCGCGGAAATCGCAGCTTGATTGAGCCAAAATCGTGGCTCATCCGTGGTGAAATCGTGGCACACGATTCATTCTCCTTGGTGGGCCACAATTTTCGTGAAATCGTGGCCACTAATTGGCTCCAACCACATCAAACGGCCACAATTTTCGGGCCAAAAACTCCTTTAAAACCGGTGTATTCTATCCTTTCTAAAACATCTTTTGATCGATTCGTGAAGTAAATTAAGCAAATTTCGAGGAAGATCACTAGTTATTCGTGATCCCCCGCGCATTTAGACTCGATTGCGAAGGAATTGGAGCGGGATTGATCGCGAATTCCTCCTTGATTTCATCGAATTTTTCCCTTGAATTCCGAACGTCCACGAGGAAGAATCCGAGCAAATTCGCTTCAATCCATGAGAATTGAAGACCCATTCTTGCGGAAATCGGGTTAGTAGTGAGATCCGATTGATTATCAGGAGGTAATTTGAGTTTTTATTAGATTTAGAAGTTTCATTTTGCAAATTAGTTCTTAGTGTTCTTCATTTTCCCCAATTTTCAATCCGAAAAATTTCTGATTTTGAAAATAGGTCATCTCTCTGATTATCATTCTAAATCACTTAATTTTAGTTTTATAGGATTTCTATTTTCATCAGCTTTCCGTGGATAGCAAATTCATCGAATTCCGAGTTCATTTGACCCTTCAATGTAACGTTTGACCGAGCATTGTTCATCTTTCATCAGAAGTCAAACGTTGACTTTCAAGGTCAATTACTTTTAATTTACAAATCAGAATTTGATCATTTTGGTCTCATTAGATTCCTCTAGTTCATAGCTTTCCATTGACATATAAATTGCAAGATTTGGATTTCATTTGACTGGTCAATTTGAAGATTTCCTCTGAGGTGTTCATTTCAGGGATTTTCTGATATTTAATTTTCAATAATTCATAGTAAATCCATTTCTTATCCAAAAATCACGAATTATATATCAATAAATTCTATTTTCTCACTATTTTCTAAATATATAATTTTCGCAATCTTCTGACTCTGTTTTATTCTCTGATTTTACAGAACACCTACTGTTGGTCAAAGTCAATGCTTTGACTTTGACTTTTGACTTTTCTATGTCTTAACCGAGAATTAAATTCTTAAAACTTTTTATTTAGCTTATTTATATCATTTACACTCATTAATTGTTATTTTTACTTATTTAAAACCCTTTTTAAACCTAAGTTTGACCAAGTCAATTGTACAATTAAAGTCAACCCTGCTCTCTGTGGATCGACCCGATACTTACACATTACTTGATTTTATTTCTTATCTTTGTGAGTTCGGTTTTATAAATTTTTTTTGACTGGCGTTGTTGTGATTTAACGACGCACGAAAACGCTTCGTCAAGTGTCTTCAATTAAATGCTGATGAGATAAATCACATGAGCAATACCAAGCATTGTTATTTTTTGCAAGTACTTCATCTTCGTTTCATACTTCTTAAGAATAAAGGTACTCTAAACACGTATTTATGTATTACTAATTATCATAGTATGATATCATCAGAATTCACTTATCTTTGCAAATTTCCTTGGACTTCATTACAAGTATCACATATGTGCACAAATGATTATAAGGTTTAAAATAAAGTATAGTCTAATTGGTTTGTTAGCCTTTACTAAAACCTGAAGCAAAGAATTTTTAGGATTATTTCACTTGTCTCCAATTGAGTCAAAATAGGATAGTTGACATAATTTTCACCAAGCTCCACATACTTTTACTTTTCTCTTATAGTATTTCATGATTTCATTTAACTTCCAAATGTATATATATAACATTCTTCTTTTTCTTCTTATGAATTTCACTTTGACTTGTAACATTTCCTTCCATTCCTCTCTTAGTTTACTTCTTTAGAATAGCCACTCCTATAGTCATCTTTATCATGGTCAACACCATTCTCCTGCTTGTAAACTTGTGCCTCTAATATTATATTTTATTGACATAATACTAGGAGCTGGGGCTCAAGAAGCTCTCCAAAGTTTTGAACAAATCATCGATTATAGTGGAAGACATTGAATCAAAATATTCAACAAAGTTGAAGTGCCAAGAATAGATGATATTATCATCTATTCTAGATAGTCCTTTCATGTAGTATACAATAAAATTCATATTTACAGGGATCATCTAAAAGAGTACTTCAAGTCGTTCAAGCGTCCCGCCTCTAGTGGTATCCACACGATTTTTGGACGATTTGATATCCTCTAAAACACTCAGCAACACGAGAGGAAGAGAAGAGAAGAGAAGGGAGAGTTCTCCACTAGGCTCGTATGGGCACCCTTGTTATGGTGGTTCTCTCTTTTTTTATAAACTTTCGGAATGTGAACTTTTCACAAAAATCCTTATATTTATGTGTATATCTACCAACGCCCATTGACCTTATGTGTGTGGCCCTCTAGGTCCATATATCTTTTCAATTAATCACTCCATCGACCCAATAACACTTATTGGTTTTTATTATCAATCAACTATAGGTTAATTGGCTAAGGATTGATTCAAGCCATTTGAAAATTTGTGTTGCTATTCTAGTGGGGTTCCAAGCTACATCATGTGCTCTAGAATATATCAAGTATATCATAACAATTTCATGGAACCCTATCATCATTGGTTATCGTGTACGTATAGTCATTTATCTGCGCAAGACTCATGAATGACTTAAGGTACAATTCATTGTCAAACCCTAATCAGTCACTCAATTTAGTATTGATGAGAGTAGGAAATCATCGAGAATAATTTCTCTAATATTTTAACTACCTTGGGAAAGGATTTAATTGCATCTCATTCCTTGAGTCAATCTCCTCTTATAATGAGGGCAGATGATCCCATCTTGACCACTCAATTAACCTCGAAGACTTCATGTCATATCCAATCTATGATCTTTCGGCAATCATGTGGCTACGGATTTATAAGCCATAGTCAAAAGATGATCATCCATCCACAAGATGTTTTTGGTGTCTCAAGTCAAAATACCACATATGTAGTTGTGACATAAATCAACCTGATTAATACATAGAGATAGTACAATTCAAGGATTCATACGGATCAATTCAGTAAACTTTTTCTCCAAAGAGCACCCACTATCTCCAAAAATATTGATGACATGAAAAGCATAATAGGGCAAATTCTCTTCTTTGGTGATATGGTGATCATATGGCGTTCCATGAATCAAAGGATAGGGGCTCTATCTTCATGTGAGGCAGAATATATTTCTATTGCATCAGCTGCATGTCTAGGTGTGTTGATTGCTCATCTCGTCACGGAAATAGAGTCCATTCAGATGGATTCACTTAAACTTGTAGACAACAAGTCAGAGATTAAACTCAGAGGGACAACTTAGTGCACCACTGCTGTATGAAGCACGTAGATACCAGGTACCATTTCATACGGGATTGTGTTGAAGGAAGGAAAGTGAAGATTGAGTATGTAAATACGGAACCACAGCTGGCAGATTTGCTAAAAAAATCACTCAGAAATGTGAACTTGTTGAAACGTGTGAGAAGATTGGCGTGGCGACTGTGAGAAAGGGCTGGATCAAGTAGTATGAGAGGATCTGGTTATGCCCTTGTATCTGTCGCTAAGGGCTGAGACGAGTCCACGACATCAACTTCGAAGGGTCTACCTGAAGTTTAATCTCCACCGTCCAAACCGAAGAGTTTAACAGCGATCCCCGATGCCACGTGGGCATGACGGTCGAAATGGTTATGCTCATTCTTCGTCTCTCATTTCTCTGTATAAAGCTGTTAGATGAAATGCCTTCTGTGTGTGTGTTCTGTGTTTGTGTCTGCAACGTGCGATGTGCTTAAACTTCTTAAATAAATCTTTTATGTTTGTTTCTTGATCTCAGTGTGTTCTTCTCCTCTCCTAATCTTCCTGGTTGATCGTTGAGAGCCGCGAGAGAGCGTACAGGCGTTTCCGGATTGTTCAGGGGGTTATTTTTATTAATGCCATGTCCATATATCAGGAAGATCTTGGGGGATATACTGGATTGTAGCAAATTATCATGTATATGATTAGGTCTGTCGCTCCGGTACACTTGAACAGGATCTCAAGTATGGGTTATTTTCCTCGACGATGTACACTTGATTCGTCCGGATAACCTCGACGCAATTGAGCATATCCTCTCGGGATCAGGAATCCCGCCATTCGTGGTCAATCATTGGTGGATCCGGAGGCTAAATTATCGGTAGATCTTCAATGTTAACCACCAGCACAGAGAAGACTGAAGAACACGCGACACCGACCCTAGACTTCTTCTAGCTTATCCACAACGACCATTTAACACATTGATGACCGGACCACGATCACACCTGCCGTGGGTGACCGCAGCGTTGACTCCCTTCGAATGGTTTTAGACGGGTATCCTTCGCCTCGGGGAACATTCTAAGGGTATCGTAGGCCACTCCAAGTGTATAAATAGGTGATCCCTGGATCCTCTCTGGACAAGGGAGCTGTAAGCAGTAACTCAGTACGCACTTGATGATGGCGCCGAAGATCTTCTCTTTCGCGTCGATCTTCGTGATCTGTCTTGTCTGCTCTACTTGCACTGCGAAGGACGCCCTTTACTCCGGGCAGAGGCTTAACCCTGGTGAATCGCTAACCCAGGGAAGCTACGTGTTAACCATGCAGGCAGACTGCAATCTCGTACTGTATGCCCCCAGCGCCATCTGGTCCTCGGGCACCTTCAACAAAGGCGTCCGCTGCTATGCAAGTATGCAGTTCGACGGAAACTTTGTCGTGTATACCGGCGCTGGGGTAGCCCTCTGGTCAAGCCGTACCAACATCGGCACGGGCAACTACATCCTTATCATCCAGCCCGACCGCAACCTCGTCATCTACGGTCCTGCGCGGTGGTCAACAGGCACGAATATTGCCACCGCCGGATTTGCTCCGGTTGCCATCAACGCCACCGCCATCAAGCCCTGATCGGGCACTCTCTCGAACAAGACTAAGCACGGGAGTGCACACTCTCTCTGAACTGAAACTCCGCATCTCCGCGAATAAGCTCGTCCGCGCATCTTTTCCTTCATTTCGTCACTGATGTGTTCCCCTTCGTATTTTCTGTCGGCCAAGAAAATGATGTAACGGATGCCTCTTCAATCTCACAAGATAATAAAAGAGAGAGAGAGAGAGAGAGAGAGAGAGAGAGAGAGAGAGAGAAGAAAAGAGGAAGACTCTTACTATAAATAAAAAATATATATTGCTTTGCTTCTCTACTTCTTTTTTTCTATTACGAGACCTTAATTTAGAAGCCTACACATTTACAAAATGAACCAATAGGAATAGAGACTTAATCAACAAGAAAAGGATAAGTCGGTTAAAAAACAATAAGATCATTGAAGTAAGTTGTATTCATCAAATTTCAACACTCCCCCTTGATGCAAAGCTGCTCACACCAAGATCTTCTTGAAACTTCATAAAAGATATATAGTTCAAAGCTATTATAAATCCATAACAGCATAACTTCACTTCAATAATACCTAAAATTACTTGATCTCTAATAAAATGATATTCAATTCTTCCATAATTCTTCTCATCCAAATAGCTTTTTGTGCTGCACACGATGCTGAAATATATTTTACTTCTTAAGATGATAAAGCTATTGTCTCTTGCTTCTTTGGAGTCCAAGCTACTGCACTTGACCCTAAATTAAACACATATTTACTAGTTCTCCTTCTATCATCATATGATCCAGCTCAATCACTGTCTTAATATCCTACCAAATTTAATTTTTGAACCTTGTGATAGTATATTCTGAGATCCATGTTTCCACACATATACTTAAGTATTCTCTTTACAACTCCAATATGATGTTATGAAGGACAATGTAAAAATCTTGATATCACACTTACAAAAAAAATAATTTATGGTCTTGTATGTGTTAAATACATTAAACTACTAACAATTTTTCTAAAGAATCATTCATCTATCTTCGATGTCCTATCATTAATACACAAATTTTCACATATGTTTATGGGTGTAGAAACTATCTTACAATTTAACATGTTGAACTTCTTGTGAATATTCAACATATATTTTTTTTAGAAATAAAAATGTCATGATCACTTGGGTAAACTGCAAGACCAAAAAAATAATGGAGTATACCCAAATCTTGTTAGGTTCTGAGATCAAGCCTTTTGAAATTTTGCTCAAAACATCAAATGTAACGGAATACATTGAATCAGATATATAAAATACTGAGGCACCAAGAACAGATAATCATTTCATCTAGTATGTATGAGAAAATCATATTTATGAAATATTGTTCAATATAAGAATATTGATCATATCAATATAAGAATATTGATCATATCAATATAATAATATTGATCATATTGAGGTGATTTTTCGTGCCCAGTGGGCTGGCCTGCATGTGCAAGGGCGAGTGCGCAGTAGGCGCGTCCACGAGAAGTGCTGATTTCCTGTAGGATAGGAAATGAGGACGACGACCCGCGAGTGTCGAAAAGGACGTTGTGACGTCCGATCGGGAGTTGAGACGAGAAGGAGAGAGGCGACGATGGTGCCGGGATGGCTGCGTATCCGTGACGCTCGCTGGAGGAGATCGACGTGGATTTCTACCACCGCGATAAGCGGTGCCGCTGAGTCCTCAATCCCACGGTCAAGGTGGGGGGATTCCCTAAAAATGGTCGGTCGATCCTCCCTCTCCTCTCTCTCTCCCCTCTTCTCAAGCAACTACGGAGAAGAAAAAAACTACGAGATCACTTCTTCAAATTCGGCGCTTCTCGAAGGCGAGTTCTTCGTCTTCAGCGTCGGGATCCTTTCTGATTTAGACGGTGCTTCTGGCCTAGAGAGCGTCGCGTCGCGTCGCGTCGCGTACAGTGGAGCGATAGGAGGAAGGATCGGCAGGAGAGGAGGAGCCCGCGTCTACTACCAGGAGGGCGGGAGGCGGACGTTGTTAGTCGCGTCGATTCATCCCTCTCCTCGTCGCGCCGATTCGTTCCGTCTACTTCTTCTCCTTCACCTCTTGTCTCTCTCGTTCAGACGAGGTGGGATTCGGAAGGTGCGTGAGGGAGGGGGAGAACGGAAAAGATAGAGAGGACAAGACGATTTGGCTGAGTGCGTGTTTCGTATCCAGATGTTCGTAGCCTGGGTCGGCGCGGGAGCTTTCCACAGCAGTGGCGATATTAAGCCTCCCCCGATGTCTTTCCTCTGTAAGAGCAAATCACTCGCTCTAAGAGAAGAAACCCTCACTTACACAAGTAGATTGAAAAACGATTAACAATCTCTTCAAGAAAATGTGTAATAACGACTGTGGGACCCGCAGCTCCTTCTTCAGCAAATCCGCGCGGTTATAACTCGTCCACTTGGACGTAATCCAACGATTAGATTCCTTTCGTAGGATCGTAATCCAACGGCTTAGATCATCTCCCTCATCCTCTCCTCCCTCTCCTCTCCTCTAGAATTCTCTTTCTTCTTGCGGTGATTGCGGTGGGAAGCCCACTTGAGGCCCAAACCACAGAAAAGCCCCAAAAGATCAAGACACACACATGGGCCTGGGGGTCCTTTGTGCTTAAAAGAAATGCCCAATGAACCCTAAGAAGGGGAAATGAAAGAAAAGAGAGAGAGAGAGAGAGAGAGAGAGACGATAATTGGGCCCGCTAGACACAAAATAAGTTTTAGACAAGAAAATTTGAAAAATTAAATACAGAGAAGATAGGATGAACTCGTGTCGTCAATGTCTCCTGAACTGATGGCGGCGGGTCCCGCTCGCCATCATTCATCCCCGCCACATCAGCTACCATGTCAGTGCATAATATGAGTCTATTTTTTAATATTTTTAAATAAAAATAAATCTAAAAGTATTCAAAATAATTGTAGAAAATTCTCTAAAAATTAGAAAATTCGTACCTTTCAAAATAAAACTCTAAATCAATCCAAATTTATCTTTTTTGATAAGAAATTAAATAATTTATCATTCTAAAAAGTTAAATTTAATAAATAACAAGATAATAAAAGTTTATTTCAAAAATATACTCATTTCTTTTAGAGAATAAAGTTTAGAAAAATAAATGAGTATATATAAAATTATTTTCTCTAATTATTAATCATTAAAACCCCATTATAATCTCAAATATAAAGTGGGAATAATCTAATCTTAAATATCTATTTTTAATTATTCATGATTGTCTATTAAATAGTACATTTTTATATTATAACTTAAACGTTCATAGAATGATAGATATACTCTCAAAACATAATAACATGCATAAGAATAGAATGTTTTATGTCATAATTTACATTAATAATCATATAATTACATGTATAGATAGCTTGTTATCAACCTTCTATCTAATTGTTCGCATGAATTCTAGAAGCATTCTTTTATCTCTGGCCATCAATCTAGATTAGTTTCTACATCAATTGGATGTCTCCAACACCTTCTTATATAGTTGGTGGCATATGGCCCCCGTCGCCACCAAGGCACAACACCACGGTGCAGGAGAAGCCGACACCCATGCGCGTCCAGCCCCCACAACAAGTGAAGACAAAGGATGTCAATTTTTGCTACACTGCTTGAGGACTTCGTCTCGCCACGATCAACCACACTCTGAGCTCACACACGTGCACCTATCTTTCCCTTTTTTCTTCCCTCGTTTATGAACTTTTTCGGACCACACGTGTTTTAGTGGGTCCACATTTATCTCTCTCTCCCCTTCAGCTTCTTAGTGGACCCTCCCTCTCAGGCCCCACTTAAGAAGCCCACTCATTTGTTGACCTTTTCATTTCTTTATGTTTGGGCTTCTAGGTTTGTCGGCCTCAAGTGGGCCCTTTCCCCTTTTGCCCATCTTGGGCTCTATAAGAGTGGAAGGGACCCCCCCCCCCACAAACCCTAGCCATCATTTCAGAAAGAAAGGAGAGAAATCCCAACTTGAGTGACTGCTCAAAGGAGGGTTGAGGAAGGAGTCCAACCGCCGTCGCCGCCGCCGCCGCTGCCGCAACCGCCGCCACTCCTTCCGCAATCACATTATCGCCACCACCACCATCGCCGTTCGTCGCCACTAGCACCGTCGACGCCCCTGCGCCCAGCCACCGCCTCCACCTCCACCACGCCAAGCCACCTGCATCGCCACGCCTTGCCCCCTTGATAACATGCTAATTAGACATGATAATACATGATTATTTATGCATATTAAGGCATAAATGATTTCATTCCTATGCATGTTATCATATTTATGAGTATTTATCTATCATTCTATGAAAAAGTCGTTATAATCTCAAACTACTTTAATTTAGGGTTAAAAATAACGAATTAAAGATAAATAGTTTTATAACCCATCTTTACTTGAGATTATAAGTATTTTTAAAGTTAAAATAATGAGAGAAATCCTTTTTATAAACATTTATTTAATTTTCTAAAGTTAAAATCTTCAAGAAATAAATGTAGTTTTGAAATAGAAATTAAACCTTTCATTATTTATTAATTTTGACTTTTTAGAATGCTAGATAATCAAATTTTGGATCAAATGAATGAAATTTGGATTAATTTGGAGTTATATTTTGAAAGTTATGAATTTTCTAATTTTTAGGGATTTTTCTGGAATTTTTCTAAATTTTTCTGAATTTTTAATGAATTTCTAAGGATTTTCTCGAATTAAAAATTAATTTTTATAATTAAATATCAATTTTCATAATATTTAAAGCGCACAGGTGACATGGCGCAATTAGAGCCGTCCGATCGATCGCGATCAACGATCGATATAATTCTATCATTTCTATTAATAATTTTATAAATTCATTTCTTAATACACCTAATTAAACCTAAGTTTGACCAAGTCAACTCTGCGATCAAAGTCAACCGTGTTCTCTGTGGATCCACCCGATAGTTACACTATACTTGATTTTATATCTTTGCTATTGTGAGTTTGGAATTATAAATTTTGTTTGACCGACGTTTGTGTGTTTTAACGACAGCATAAAACGTTTCGTCAGCAGGCGCAAGCGCCGTGAGCAGGGGGAAGACGAGGCACGTCTGGAGGCAGAGCGGGCCAACAGGTCACGGAATCCAGGCGCGCGCAGATTCAGATTGAATTTCTGAATTCTGTCGCCTGCTGGATGGTCCAAGGGGGGCTTTGCGGAGGCGATGAGGCAGGGAATGATGACGTTCAGCGTGACGGGGTGATGGGGAGTCGGAGTTCCCGGGCAGGGTGACGCGAGGTGGAAGGAGGGGTCGTCGGCTCGATTTGGACAGGGAATTGGGAGAGCGACGGGTGAATTCATTTGTGGGCGGGGAATAGGGCGATCGGGGCGATGAGGAAGGGGGAGGGAGAGAGTTGGATTGAATTCAACAATGGAAGTGGGGCAGCTGGATGAATCCGCTGGAGGCTTAGGATGAAGACGGCCGTGATGCAAAGGATGGAAGGACGAGTGTTGACTTGAAATCGACGGTGAATCGGGAGGGCGATCGGGGTGAATTTGGTAGAGAAGTGGGGCATTGGAAGGAGATTCGGCAAGAATTTGGGATTCAAGCGAGCAAATTTGGCAGGGAGATTGGGGCGGAATCGATAGGTCGTTGGGAAGTGGACGACCAGGAGATGGTGAGGACACAGTAGGTCGGCAGGTGGAGATGGGAAACGAGGTGAGTGACGGAGAGAGGACAATGGAGCGTTGGGTTGGGGATGACCGTGCGAGTGGGAGAGGGGAGATTTGGGGAAGGAATCAGGAGGGGAAGGTTTTGGGAGAGGAATCAAGAAGGAGGGGGGAGGCAGGGATAGAGCCGGTGAATAGTTGCGTCGATGCAAGGGGAAATGCTAGGGAGTGGCGAGGAAAGGGATTAGAGAAGAGAGAGAGAGAGGGAGCAGGGACAGGAGCTGGAAGGATCGCCGGAGATGGAGAGGGATTTCGACAGGGAGGGGGAGAGGCTGAGCAAGGTAGCTGGAGGGAGAGCTCGGGATGGAGATGGGGATGGAGCGTGGAGGGGATGATGATGGAGGGATGGTGGCGCGGTGGTCCTTAGGCGGCGGCGGCTTGGGGACGGCGGCGTCGTGAAGGGGATTGGTGGCGTGGCGCGGCGGCGGCAACAGCGACGTCCTCGTGGTCGAGGCAAGGAGTGGCGGCGGTAGCGGTAGTGGCGGCGGCTACGGCTGCGGCGGTGATGGCGGTTGGACTCCTTCCCCGACCTTCCGTGAGCAGCCACTCGAGAGGGAGGAAACTCCTTTTCTTTTCTCAAATGACGGCTAGGATTTGTGGGGGGGGTCCCTTCTCCTCTTATAGAGCCCAAAATGGGCCAAGAGGGGAAAGGGCCCATATGAGGCCCAGGACCCAAAAGCCTAAACATACTCATAGAAATAAAAAGGTTCACAAAGAGGAAGGGCTTCACGAATAGGATCCCGAAAAGGGAAGAACCTGCCCGGAAGCCTAAAAGGGAGAGGGAAATAAGCGAGAACCCGCTTAAACACGTGCGGGCCAAAAAGTTCATAATAAAGAAAGAAGATAAGTCCACGCGCTCCCGAGACTGGGGTGTAGCGTACCTTGGCGAGGCAAGGTCCTCACGCACTGTAGCAGAAGTCGGTATCCTTCGTCTTCGCTCGTCGTGGAGGCTAGACGTGCGCGGGTGTCGGCTCCTCCGGTGCCGTGGTGTCGTGCTTTGGTGGCGACGAGGGTCACGCGCCACCACTATGCCCATACATTGTGGTAACCAAGAAATTATATGTATTATTGGAAACCTTGCCTTTCATAAGAGGACCAAGCATATTGAGATTGACTTTCATTTTATTAGTGACAAGGTGTTGATGGGAGTTATTTCTACACCACATGTGTCATCATTGGACCAGTTTGTCGTCATCTTCACAAAGAGCATTATCGGTGTGTCATATGATTGCCTAGGATCCAAGTTAGGCATGTTTGATTTAGAGAGTACAGCTCGAGGTTTAGTATTTAAAAATATAGCCTATTAGAGGTTATATTGCACTCGCTCTTATAAAAACTCCAAAGTTAGGTATGCTTGAGTGAGAGTAGTACTAGGATGGATGACCTCTAGGGAAGTGCTCATCTTTTACCTTATTTTTAGGATATAAGTCCCACATGGGTTATATTTCTATCTTTCTATATTTCTCTTCTATAAATAGAGGCTAGTAATCTCTTCTTTAATCACTCTATACAATTGGGCTTTACCATTCATAACCCGATTTCCTGATTATTTACCATTCTTTTCTCATCTTCCATTCCATCATTCTCATCTCTCCATTCCATCATTTTATTCTCAATATTTTTATCATTATTTCTCATAGAATATAAAAATATACATATATATATATATATAAATATTAATCAATTTATAATTTGATTCATACCATATTCCACATTTTTGTCCTTCCATATTTCTCCAAAATCCCTCCTACTATTGGTTTTCCTTATTATAGTATATCTACTCCTTAAATACACTAATCTTGATGATTTGACCCTCACTTTTCAGTTATACTTAGTGAGGAATTATAAATATTTTGTTGCATGAAATCGATTCAAAAACAACAATTAAAAACATTTTTTTGAACACTCATCTAGTTTTCTAGTTTTATTTTTCAAAAAAACTGAGTATATTTTTAAGTTAAAAACTATTCTATTTTTATTTATCAAATTAAAAATGCATAGAATGATAGATTATTTAATTTTTTATCAAACAAAAAATTTAGATTAAAAAGGAGTTTTATTTTGAAATATATGGTTATTTTTATTTTTTACGAATTTTTTAAAAACAATTTGAATTTATATGAATTTATTTTGAATTTATTTTGGATTTATCTTCATTAAAATCATTAAAAATTAATATTTATTAGTATAGGCTGACATGCAGCTGATGTGGCACACGCGGTTGCATGTTGCCATGAGACGGCTTATGCACGTGCCACATGGCACACACGTGGCGCACACCCGGTGCGTGTTTAGCAAGTGCCACGTTAAGTGCCCTTTATGGGCCTAAATTGATTAAATAGGACACTATTTAATTTTTATGTGATGACTTCCTTAAATTTCACAATGTGGGAATATTTTTCTTTTATCCATATGACTGCCGCACTTAGAAGCATTTGGATCGGAACGAAGATAGAAATCTAATCTAGGTCGTTGCTCATCACATAAAGGTGGGGGCATATGGCAATGTGATGGAGAATTATTTCAAAACATGAAAACAAGGGTTCCAAGTGAACCTATTCTCCTCCTTACTCATGAGTTTGAGAAATTATCCATTCAATTAAAATGGATGACGAAGACCTCTCTAAATAATTGAAAGAGAGTGTAGATCTTAAGGGAATTATCTTCCCTCCTTTCTAATGTAAGATATTTATGAGATGTATCTAAATCCTACAATAAGGGGAGGATCTATGAGTTGATATCAATGATAATGACGTAGGGTAGATATTTTAAAATATAGAGGATTATATGTGTGAAGGGTGATAGGTGAATAATGGATGTGAAATATAGTTGGAAATAGAGAGTAGAAGAAAAGAAGGAAGACTGTTGAAGGGTGAATAGATAGAAGAGGATGATTCGGACAGAGGAAAGAAGAGGGCGAGTAATAGCGATATGGAAGATAAGGGTGTGGAAGGAGAGAAGAATTAGAGATGATATGACGGTAAAGATAATGGTAAGAAATAGGGAATAGATAGGTAGATACGTAGACGTTGGACCTACGGATTTATGAAGAACTATTAATCACGATAATATAAGATCCGAAAAGATTTATGAAGAACTATTAATCATGAGAATTTATGGATTTCCGAAATGATCCAGATTAATCTTGAGATGCTTCATACATGATGAATGAAAGAGGACAGAACGGGAGGGAGAAAGGGAAAGGAAGATAGAATCGGAGAGGGGTTTGCGGAAGGGGGAAGGGTGGAGACACAGGAAGAACACGATGAACATAGAGGGGTAAACGGAACCAATAGCAACCAAATTATCAAATTCAGCAACGTCGATTTGTGTTACAATCGTTCCTTTTATAGCAGAGAAATGAGGGAGAGGAATGGCCGAATGTGAAGAGTCGTGTCGAGGAGGGAAGTTAGGCGTTGCCTTAACTTTCCGCGTATGAACAGTTTACAAGATCCACAGAAGTTTCTTACGTGGATTCCGTCACGATCGCTTGATGACTTGTTGATTTCTGTCGACGATGATGATCGAGGGATCATCATGAGGCATACGGGGAGTGTAAACGAGTCATAGGTTTCCAAAACTTTCATCTTTTCCATTTTTCCTTTTCTGTAGGTCAACGCCCGCGATAATTCTCCGTAGGTCAACGCTTGCGAGTTAACACCTTCAAACTGGTTGTGCAGGATGACGTTCCTTCCATCGGATTTATTGGTCGATAACGTTGGAAGCTTCCTTCGCAAGTATTGACCTGCGGTTTTCCCTCGCGACATGCAGAGAGGATGGACGATACCGTTGAGGCGTGTCCCGTGGAAGGTAATCTTCACTTGTACAAATCTTCTTTATAGTCGCCGAGCCCGATTTTATAACTCTTCGTTGTTCATTTTCAGGTACAGCCTATCGACGTCCTCGATAAGTTGGAAGCGGCTCTGCGTTTTGAAGATTGTCATTGTCGACTGTTCAGCAAAGTTATCGGTGACAGAGATCGTTTGCACGAGACGGGTGAGTCCTCGCCGTCCGGTAGACAATGGAGTCCTCGCCGATTGTCCGTCTCCATGAATCGTTGACGTTGTTATCTCCCGCGGAGGAGAGATACTTGTAGTTCGTTCATGACTAATTCCTTTTAGTGGGAAGTGGTCGTCTGTGGCAAACCGGGAGCTCCATTCACGTGGTAAGTAGTCACGTTCTGCTTCGAAACTTCTTCTCTTCTTCGTCAGTCATGGAGGCCATATGCATCTTCGATACCCTACTGATAGCTGAGAGAGATGTATAATCTCATTGGGTTTGAGATAAGCTTGGAAATCTTGAGCTGATAGGAGGTCGGGTCTTGGACAGATTTCAATTCAAGACTCTTCTTTGACTTTAACCGTGAAAGTATATTCCTTTAAATAAAAGATGGTGAGGATAGTGTTGATGGGTCTCTCTCCTTCCATTTAGAATTTCTTGTCTTCAGTATGAATTTCCCTTGAGCTGATTGTCTTCATAACTCTGTAGAAAACCGTGAATAGTTTGATGAAGTTGTCCTAATGGTCATCTTAAGTAGATCGTATTCCTGTTGTTTTCCTCAGTCGTAGAGGTGATATCCAAATGGAAATAGTCTTCATCGATCTCGTGATAACCGATGACTTAGCTGGGAATTGTCTTGAGGTAAAACAAGAAGATCATGTCTTCCATATGTAATTAATATATAGATCTCTATTAAAATTCTAACTAAGGGTGGTTTTCAAAGAAAGAAGAAATTATAAATCAAGGATGTTCATATTGACTTCTTGAGATCATTACTTTATAAATATACAAGGTACCTATGATATGGTGGAGAAGGTTTGGAAAATAAGGAACCTATATCAAAGGGAAAAGGGTGGTTGACTTGGTCCATTCAAGGAATTCTAATTATCTAAGGATAAGGCTAATTCTTTTGACCAAGTCAATCATTAGATCAGTGTAAAATTGAGGAAGGAGGGAAGATAATTCCCTTAAGATCTACACTCTCTTTCAATTATTTAGAGAGGTCTTCTTCATCCATTTAATTAATGGATAATTTCTCAAATTGGTAGATAAGGAGGAGGAGGAGGATAGGTTCACTTAGAACCCTTGTGTTCATGTTTCAAAATAATTCTCCATCATTTAAAAACTTCTTTTAAAAACTAATACATCATATTTGGTATCAGAGCTCAGTTTGAATTGATATCATTTAAGTGGGAATCATTATCATGTCATCATTGATATTTAATCATTACGAATACTAGATCCAAACCCATTGCTTCTAACACTACTGCTGATATGAATGTTAATAGCAATACCTTGCATATCCCTGATGAACCCACCCAAGAGGAACCCATGCCTTCTTGGGCAAGAGATCTTTTAGAGAGTTTGCAAGCCTTTTCTATTAGTGTGCAATCCCTTCATAATAAATTTGATCAGCATGACATTAGGCTGAAGAACCTAGAGCCTCCGGATGAATTAGATTTTTTGGAAGATAATTCTCCTCAAATAGAGATTCCAGAGGAGCCTATTAATGATCATCTTGATTCCTATACTGTTGTTCCTTCTAATGATCAATATCTAAGGGATATGACTGATTATCAGTATAATGAAGTTAAAGTGGACATCCCTATGATTAAGGAAGTAAATGATCCAAAAGAATACCTCAATGAGGATATGACTAGTAGCCTTCCAAAGACCATCCAATGCATAAACCCTACCCCTAGATCCAATAGAATCATTAGGTGTTATAAATGCTGGAAAGTAGGGCATGTTAAAGCTGATTGCTTAAAAATGATCATAGTTATGGATGATTCTAACCCTTTACCTACTCATGATAGCAAGGAATTTAAATTAGAAGATGAAATTTATGGATTAGATAAGGCAATATCCATTGAGCATGTTCATATCATTCATGATATTGTTTTGAAAGAATTTGCATCATCATATGAACGATTTAAAACCTTTATTGCTTTTCCTAGAAGATACAAAATTCTGAAACAAAGTGATTTAGTAGATGCTAAAATTCACTCTCCTAAACTTCTTAAATTCTCTTTTAAATTTCAACAAAAAAATTATGTTCCTTTTAAACTTCTCTTAAAACTAATACACATACTTGGTATCATATTTATTGGGGCATATCTATTTCACTTACAACTTTGGATTTAGTAGAATTTTATGAGCATAATGATACACCTATTGAAAATTTTTCATCTCCCCATCCTCTTGAAAGTGAACTTTTTCAAAATTCTTTTCTTTCTCCTACTCTTGTGTCTAATGTTGGACTTATAGATCTGATCATTGATCATCGAACTATTATCACTGATCTTAAAGAGGATCATTACTTATTTTTAGTACAATGGAAAGACAATACAATAAGTGATGCTTCTTGGATTACTTCTCATGATCCATTACATTATGCCCCTCATTTGCTTCTGACTTTTATTATATATGAAAGACACTTCCTCGGAGATGAAGTCCTCCAACCCCGGGGGAATAATAGAGAATTATTTTGAAACATGAACCCAAGGGTTCTAAGTGAACCTATCCTCCTCCTCCTCCTTATCTACCAATTTGAGAAATTATCCATTAATTAAATGGATGAAGAAGACCTCTCTAAATAATTGAAAGAGAGTGTAGATCTTAAGGGAATTATCTTCCCTCCTTCCTCTATTTTACATTGATCTAATGATTGACTTGGTCAAAAGAATTAGCCTTATCCTTAGATAATTAGAATTCCTTGAATGGACCAAGTCAACCACCCTTTTCCCTTTGATATAGGTTCCTTATTTTCCAAACCTTCTCCACCATATCATAGGTACCTTATATCATTTTAATTAATGATCTCAAAAGAAAATCAGTAGGAAACCTATTTGAATTACATTCCCTTTTCTTTGACAACCACCTTTAGATAGAACTATTGGAGAGATCTTTATTTTATCACCAATGGACGGAGTATCTACAGATTCCACATCAAGATAAGCCTTGCCCGAGTAAGCCACACACGCCTATAACGATAATCAGCAAGAGGGCTCTATTATCAGTGAAGACAGACATGAGACCACTTTCCTAATCTATGAAGAGTCCAAAATCATCACGGAAGCATGCAAGAGTCATAAAGAGCACTCCTACACTGAAATTTATACTGAAGAATACTATCTCCCTCCTAAACAAAGCCTTCATGGTTGATAGAGAATGAGAAAACTCAGAAAGCTGATGAAGTCCACATGACGGCAAGCTTCATAAATATGAGATGCCAAGATCTTGATTTAGTTATGATGATCATGAGGTCCATCACCTCATGGATTATCTCCACGGGTCAGAGCACATAAAGACTTATTTATTAAAGTCCAACCATCAACTGACGGCCATCGTGGACTCCCTAAAAGACAAAAACGGAAATTCTCAATAAGCGATTCTCGTCATTATCCTCGGCGATACAACATCCACGATCGACGGGCTATCCTCTCACCTGTCATCGTCACGAAATAATGAAGGTAACAACAATGGTTATACGAGGAATAAAGAATGTATCGATCTCTACCTACCTTGCCGAAGAACCGCAACAGAAAGGCGACAAATCCGATGATAAAGAAAACTACAGGAAGAAGAGCTGACCGAGGTGCAACAATAAACCCATTGGCTCGAGAGTAAATTTAATCCTTGGAAGGCTACGAAATAGAATCCAACGGATTCCAGGTACGCAGCTTCTCAAACGGTATCGGCGGAACTATTTCCTTACCTCGCTCGGGTGAGCCTACAGCAAACAACAAGTGCAAATGGAACTCAGAGATTTATCAAATTTCTTGATGGAATGATGAAGGAACCCCAGCCGGGTCAACCGGTCAACCAACACGGAAATGAAATTATATCGACCTATCCACGTTACTATAGACCCGATTCCGTCATTCCGTGATAGTTACGAGGAAACGTGATTTCCGGAAATTCTATCAAAGATCGTGACATCACCAAATGAGACATTATCACGTCATGAATTCCGCATCGATCGACATTCAGGACCGTGAAGAGGTCAGAAAAGCTTCCACGAAGAGACGTCGTCACTGCCGGTAACCGCCCATCCTAATTGCGGTTACATTCCTTGGCGAAGGCTTCACGATCTCTCTCCTCTCTCCCTCTAAATTTGTCATTCTATAAAAGGGACAACGGTAAAAGAAAACAGTAGTATTATTGAATGAAAATTTGGGTTACCCTTGGTTCGGTTTTTTTACCTTTGTGTTCCATTGTTTCTTCTCGTATCTCCATCACTCCTTTTCCGCTTCATCTTCTTCTCCGATTCTACCTTCCTCTCTTTTCTCCCTCCCTTTCTTTCCGCTTTCACCATCCTCAAGTCCGCTGCAAATCGAGGAAAATCTTGGATTGTTTCGGAGATCCGACGGCGTCACTTCCGTCCAATTCCAGGTATTCGTCATCTCCCATTTAGTGTTAATGGTTCGTATATGATATCACAAGTCCAATATATATTTCCGCTCCTTCTATCTCTTCCGCCTTCATCTCTTCATATCTGTTCTATGATTCTCTATCATCACCGCTATCTCATCTATCCCTATTTCATCTATTCTCTATATTATAATATATTTTATAATCTCTTCACCATTATCCACTCTAAATAATCTCTCCCTCAATCATCTTCTCATAATATATATATTTAATATTTTGTCCATTACGTTATCCTCTATTCATCTATTTCTTCCTACATCTATTCTCTGGTATATATATATATACCTCTTAATATTCTTAGTAACATCATCATTTCCCTCTCCTCACTAACTATTTTCCATAAGAGTAAATCTTCCTCATTAGTAATATATAAATATACATAATATCTTTTCATCTAACCCTTCTCCTCATACTCTGAATTATTCTTCAATATATTCTCATTGAAGTATAAATTCATTTCATAGTGATATCACTTCATAGGTCCTCCCATATTGTAGGATTTAGATACACCTTCTAAAATATCCTACATCACTTTCCCTATTTTATACTGATCTAAAGATTGACTTGGTCAAAACATTTAATCCTTATCCTTAGATACTTAGAATTCCTTGAATGGACCAAGTCAACCACCTTCTACCTTGATATAGGTTCCTAATTTCTAAACCATATCCACTATATCATAGGTACCTTGTATAGTTATAAGTAATGATCTCAAGAAAAATAATAGGAACATCTTTGTGTGATATTTCTTTTTCTCTTTGAAAACCACCTATAGTAGAATTATAGGGGAGATCTTAGTGATATTAGTGTCTATGGATTCTATCTCGAGGCAACGACTTAATGTTGATAATCAGCAAGGAAGATCTATCATTAAAGAAGACAATCAAGAAGATCCTTCTTCTTACTATCTCCAATCCAAGCAAGAACCTCATGGTTAAAGAAGAAGATTAAGATGTGGTTTGTATCTATTGAAGACTCTCAAGACAATTCCCGTCTCAATCATCCGCCATCATGAAACCAAGAAGACATATCAAGCTAGTGGTGAGGAGCATCAGAGAAGCTTCATAAATGAAAAGTCAAGCCACGATGCATTCAAGAAAATAGGAAAGAAACTACATCAAGAAGAGTTCTACGGTTTCCAAATTCAGGAAGACCTAAACTGACGAAGAAAAGTGATGGATAGCACGGTTCAAGTAGATATGAAACTAAGCGGCCCTCCTCACCAAAGAAAGAGACTAGAAAGGTTGAAGCTTCCCCAACAATACCTACACTACCTCCTCTTCTTCAAACTGCCAGACAAATGCCCTCTCTCAACCTGCCATGATGATTCACATGAAGATGAAGCACAAAATCAAAGCACGGCGACTCCTTGTCACCCATGAAAGCATTTCATTAGCGTGTGTATTCACCGACCAAGATTCTCTAGAATTCCCTCCGCCGCCTTGCTCTGAAGACAAAGAGCTGAGGGAACCTTCCAGACACATATAAACCGCAGGACACGGACGACTCAAATGAAAGCTTTCCACCACAACCAATTGTCAGATGGAAAACTTCAAAGATGGAGCTCATTGGGGCGATTCCATGTGTACAATTTGACGGAACTCACAACGAAAGGCCAAGCCAACCCATCGTCCACCTCGTCGATATCGTCGGCAATAATTCTACGGACGGAATATCATCATGCTGTCTATATTGCCGCAAACTCAGCCGGCGGCCACTTCAATCCCGCAAAGCTCGGCTATACTCTTGCGCACTACCTGTCTGCTCACCGTCAACTGAGTAAACCGAGGACTTCAAAAGAAAATGAGAGAGCAAGTCAAATCCACAAAAGTGAACGACAACGTTGCATTTTGTTTTCGCCTACAACACGAATGCGCAACGGATAAACTTTCTGGGTGGAATCCGAATTCATCAGACTCCATGTGTATTCCCACTACGACCTACGTAACCGTCGCACGCGGAAGTTATGACGAAGCGTCGTCTTCTTCTCACCCTCGTATTCCTCTCCATATTCTATAAATAGAGATTTGTAAGAGAACGCAAGCATATGTTTTTGATAAAAATTTGGTTACCTTGGTTTTGTTTACCTTTGTGTTCATCGTGTTCCAGTGTCTCCATCATTCCTTCTCCCACATTCTTCTTCTTCGATTCTACCTTCCTTTCCCTTTCTCCCACCCGTTCTGTCGTCTTTCTTCCTCATCTCAGTAAGAAGCGAACAGAATAATCTATTGGATCGTATCTTGAATTCGGAAGCAGTTACTTCATGTCAAATCCAGGTAACATCCTCATTCTATTCAACGTGAAGAATAGTTTGTATCCGAGATCATAAGTCCAACATCAGACCGTTCTTCTTTTATCTGTTTTCTCTTTATAAATACTATCCTATCACCACTCCCTTCTTCATATTCGCTCTCTTATTCACTTTCGTCTCCCTTATCTCCTCTATTCTTATTTCCTCTATTCTATTTCATCTCTATTTATAATATCTCATCTCATATCATATATTTTATATTATATACTCGACCTTCTCATATTATCGTCCTCTCTATCCTACATCATCTATTCGGTCTTCTCTATTTCATTCTCTACTCTCTTATCCTTCTTTCTATCTTCCTCAATATTAATATCTAATCTTCTTATCTATTCTCTCTTTCCTCTCACTATTATCCTAAATCATCTTAAATTAATTCCCATATCAGTAGTATTCCCTCTAACTAATATCCATACCTAATATTTCATCCCTCACTTAAAATATCTAAACCGTTACTCATAATTCTCTTCATCCCAATTCATTCGTAACTTCTTATTATTCACTGATATCATTTCATAGATCCTTCATTAGATTGTAGGATAGTTATATAATTAAATCAGTAGAAGTTTATATCATACTTCCTTCACTTCTTCATTACATACACACTCTCACATTATCATATCATATTCATCATCTTTCTGAAATTATCCGACATCACAATGTTTCATTGGACGTCCATTTGTTTTATAACTGTTGACATATCTCAGCTATTCATTAAAGGAGTTATAATGGTTGAGATTAATTACCCTCGATAGACTCCTACAGACATGTGTCATCATTTCGAGTATTTGATGGGGATCAAACGGCAAACAAAACATGACACTTGATATACACATGACAAAATCTGGATGCTTTTATGAAGATCCGATGGCCATGAATTAAAGATAACGATTCACCTCCCCTTGTCTAATCTTAGCTGTTGATCAAAGGTGAATTAACGATTGAATAGCTACGTTTAATTTGCATCTATTTATACTCCTCTTCAATGGTGTATGTATTCTTGGATGTTTCAATCAATAAAATATTTGAACATCTCAATCCTTGAATCTCTTGTCTCGGTATTCTTCTAGACTCATTTCTACATCTAAAGAGTGCTTGAAATTAGGATCTCCTCAAAGGAATAGGGATAATTCACCACTAGGACTCAGATGATCCATTTTTTGAAACGCAAGATGAAAAGCCTTGATCAACAATTAACTAAATCATTTTGAGTACGATTTTGGTTTAGAATATATTTTTTCCTCTTAATCTTTTATCCTCTAATATTATATTTCAAGTTTGAAGCTCAGATTAGGATAATTTTATTCCATTTCATCATTTTCTCTCTCTCTCTCTCTCTCTCTCTCTTCGCAAACAAATTTCTACCTCTGACTTCGCTTGTTGATCTATGTGGATACAAGTTCAAATCGAGTAATTTTTTATTTTTTGGAAATATCCGCAAGTTTTCTTTCCAAAAAAATAAATTTCCCTAATTTCTAACCTAAATTCATTTTCCAATTTGATTGAATTTTCAAACTTCTCAATAAATTCTCCTAATTCTCTATGGATTTGACCTTTACTCACATCTATTCTAATTAATTCAGTATTATATATTAATTCAAGTGAGTTTGATATTTATTTTGACACGTAAATATGTATTTTCAATTACCGCATGATCACGCTTCATCACCCTCAGGGTGCACCTTGCTAGTACCTCCATGAGCCCTTGCTAACGTCCCCATGCACCATGCACCCTTTCTAGCGCCTTCGTGCATGTTAGCTATTGCCTCTATGTGATGTCAATGCTTCCAAGTCCCTTGGTAGTGCCTTGAGGCACCCTTGCCACTTCCTCTATGTGCCATTTCTAGAACCTCCAAGCACCAATGCTAGTGCCTTTGAGCATCTTTGTTGGTACCTGAGAGGGAGTGTTAGAGGATATTATCTAGCCCATCTTGGGCAGCCTATTAAGGATCTCTCCTTCTAGAACTCTCTTCTTCTAGGTCCTTCTATCCTCTATATAAAAAAAATATAGCATGCCTTCTCTGACCATTTCCTAATTCATTATGAATTATGTTTTGTGGGTCCATTTCCCAATTCATGATGTTTTGTGGGTCCCAAATATACTCATTGACCTCTAATCCATCAATACCATCACATATGCCTTAGTCTAACATTTTACTCCCTTCTTCACCTTCCAGAGTATCTTTCAACGGTTGGGCCAACTCAATAGTAAACTAAAATTTAGGGCATTATATATACTAGAATTACCGAGAATTTGGTGCATGGTATTGAAACCTCATGTGGCTCACTTAGTTAATGTGATAATATTAAAAATGGATATAAAAATTTTTATATTAAGAAATATTCAAAGGCATATTAACTTTAGGATTCAAGCTTAAATCATATAACCCAAATTATTATCTTAAGAAAATTACATATATTTAAGGATAAATTTGTAAATTTTGTAATATGATTTAATTCTTATGGATGTTGATCAAGAAGATTGGTTGTCTGAATAAACCTCCATGAATTAAATGGCAGAAATTAGGCTGATTTTTGACTCAAACAATGGACTCTTTTTATTCATATTCTTGTCATAGCCAAATTCAACTATACATGTAAAAAAGGTTATGCAGTCAACAACATATCTAAGTCAATAGAAAATGAGAATTCCAACTAACCGAATAGCAATAGGCACGAGGTAACTGAACATTTCCGTTGATCATGTGTTATTTAATTCAAAATGAAAAAACTTTAAAAGACAATTACACATGCATGTGCATAAGTAAATATCTAAATATACAACATTTGATAAATATCTTTCACTGCCTCAATGCATGTGCAAATGTATCACTATCTACAAATAATTTACAATGAGGTGTATCGTGGCATCAAGATTGGATGATGTGTGAATGTATCAATTTTTTTATGTATGTTGATTTTACATGTCTTTCAATAAATTCAAACTTTACCTCAACACAAACTAAAATTCACATCGATGGTAAATTCTTAATGACATGATATGAAGAGGTGTTGCAATCAATACTACACAATCTTATAGAGAGTAAATTTCAACTTCACTTTATATTAACAAATATTCTATGGACTGGATTTCTCGCGTTCCATTGCGGAAACTTCAAGCTGTAAAGTCAAGCATTAATCTCAAGTAGGTATAATAATTATCTCCAATATTACACGAACATATGTCACTGTCACTTTGATATACTTTTACATTTTTCATTCATGAATACATATGTTAATGGGATGCTTATTTTAAATATAGGATACACATGTATACCATAGGAATACTATTTTAAAATATGAATTATGAATATGTGTTGGTGGCGTACGACCCCCGTCATCACCAAGACACGATACCACGGCGTCGGATGAGCCCTTTTGCACGCGCGGATCTATCCGCTTATCTTTATTTCTTTATTATGAACTTTTGACCCGCACGTGTTTAAGCGGGTCCTCGCTATTTCTTCTCCTCCCTTTTAGGCTTCCAGGTGGGTTCTTCCCTTTTCAGGATCCCATTCGTGAAGCTCATCCTTCTTTGTGAACCTTATTTCTTTCTATAAGCATGTTAGGTGTGGGTTGTGGGCCTCAAGTGGGCCCTTTCCCCTCTCGGCCCATTATGGGCTCTATAAGAGGGAAGAGACCCCCCCCCCCCCCCCCTCACAAACCCTAGCCGTCATTTGAAGAAAGAAAGGAGTGCCCTCACTCTCAAGTGGCTGCTCAAGGAAGGCCGGGGAAGGAGTCCAACTGCCGTGGCCTCCGCCGCCGCCACTCCTTGCCCTGGCCACGGATACTTCACCATCGTCACCGCGACGCCGCCGTCCTCAAGCCACCGCCGCCTCTGGACCGCCGCGCCGCCATCCCCTCCACCTCCATCTCCATCTCCATCCTCGAGCTCATCCTCCTCTTCTCCGGTTTTCCGTTCACCCCCTCCACGACCTTCTCCTCCTTTCCCCCACGATTTTGCACACCGTCATCACACTGTGCGGAATCCCGAATTCCCTCCGGTTCTCCTTCTCCCCCTAAACCTCCCCTCTCACCTTCTCCCATTTCCGACCGTGCCTCCACCCACCTCCCCTCCACGAGCGTTTCCACCATCTCAGTCACCCAACCCATCGCCGCTCACCTTCTTCCTCCCCTTTGAGGTTTCTCCTTCCCCTCTAACTTCTTCCTCTTCACCCCCCGTTTTTGCATCGCAATTCTGTGATTTCCCCGCATCTCCAACTCTCGATAGTTTCTACCCGCGCCCCACTTCCCGATCGCCTCCCTCACCTCCCCTACTTACGAATTTCCGTGTCTGCAAGCCACGAGATATTTTCCCGTCGCCCTCCCGAAAACTACCCATCTGCCCAGTTCTCCTCCCGTCCACCCATCAACGAACCACCCCAATTTCCCGATTTCCACCCTCGGAATTCTGCCGCTCCTGACGTCCTGGTAAGCGACGGCCCATTCTGCCGCGAATCTACCCCCCCCCCCCCCCCCTCTCACGCGCATTCCTACACCCCCACATCACCCTCCCGAATTCATTCCTCGCACACCCCTCTCAACCCACACCCCGCGTGAATTCATCTTCCCTCCCCTTCTTTACGATTCCACACAGTCGCATTTCTGCCTCCCCCTTCACTACCCCTATTGCTGATTCCGATTGACTGAATTCACCACGAGCCAACGGAATTTAGCCTTGCCCTACTCGAATTCCCAATTCTGTTTGTGACTGTGGTCCCGTTTCCTTTTACCCGGCCCTCCGGTACTTCCCTAAATTCCTCTGCACCCTCGGGAATTCGAGGCATCATCCCCCCTGATCCAACCCACCAATTGCCGCTGAACGACACCCCAGCCTGCCCGATCCCTCCACTACGCCTCGCCGAAATTCCCCGTCGCCGCCTCAACAAAAATTCAACCACACCTGCCGAGTCGTTCCACGCGGCCGGACGGCCTTCCTCTCTCCCTGATTCCCCCTCCTTCCTTCCACCTTCCCGACTCCATTCTTAGACACCCCTGCAATTTACGAACTCGGAATTCCCAATCCCTCGACGTCCCAAAGCCGGAGCGAGAAGTTGCAAGTCCTTGCCCTCCGCGGAAACTACGACATCCCATCTAACGCTTCCTCTTCCACCCGCCTCTTCGGCCCTGCCAGGCGAAGCCTCTCCCGCCGCCTCACTGGGTTCAACTGCCGGAGTGTTGAATCCTAATTGCCGCGCATCACGGTCACACCCTTCCCCCCTCTCTGCGGCGCTCCTCTTCCCGACGGTGCCGCCTCATCATCCACATTGAGTTGGGACGCCCCCATGGTCAAATCTGACCGTGGTCAACCAAGGACCACGTGCGCGTTTGCCATCCTGCCCTCCCCAGGCCCAGCCACGCACGCGCCCAACAGGCTCGCGCCCATTGCTCACCTCCATACCCAGCCTGGATCAAGCTCGAGCCCCTGTCCCTGATTGCGCCGCACACATAATCGCCTCCCAATCATCGCGCTCCTCAGGCTGAGTCTTTCTGCCAGCGCCCTGCCGCCCGGTTGTCCCGATCATCATCGACATCTTCGTGACTCGCCATCCGCCCACCTCAACATCACTCGATCCAGCCTCATTTCTGCTGAACACCGTGCCGCGTATGACGACTCTCCCCCACGCCACGACCCACCGGGCACCCCGCCTCGCAGGTTAGCTTCACCCCCTCCTTTTTAAAGTTTAATTACTTTTCGAAGCATTTCCTTTACTCGTCTCCACCGCCGTTGGACGACGTAGGTAGAATAGAGCAAATATAGGTTCGAGAACTTTCACGCGTCCGTCAAGTCCGGCACTGAGCGTGAGCTGCAGCTTCGGCTACTCCACGATGAGCCACTCTACGCCTCCGAACGTGGATCGAGAGGGTCTCACCCTACCCATCTTCGCGAGTTTCCCCGGGTTACCCGGAGTCGACTTCGCTGACCGGCACGCCTGCCTGCACTTAGGTTTTAGGTCAGATATTGTACTTAGGGTCTAGGACTCGCTTACCCATAAGTTAGGTTTGACCGACCATCCTCAGTCATCCTCAGATTCATTGATCAGGCACGTGGGTTTTCACAACCGCGTCCTGCATCATGTGTGTTCCTTTATCAAACATTTATCTACAGGTAAATATTATTCGATTTGATTTATTAATCAACCTAGAAAACATGAGACCTTGTTGACGCTGTTTTTGCTTGCAAGGGTTAGAACATTATGTCGATCTTATTTTCTAGGAATGTGACTTGAGAGTTTGGCATAGTGAAAAGGTACATGATTGTTAAATTTACAGATAGAAAAATGGAATTCCGGCAGTACAATGTGGGATGGTTCCCTCAATTTTTTTTAACATTGCCAAAAAAACCTATGTCCAAAAGTGGTTAAATTTTTTGATACTGTGATTAGTCTTGAGATTCTGAGGTCTAAATTTTTTCTAAAGTACTTGAGTGTGCAAAAAACTTCACATCATCTTGCATTTGATATCATTAAAACTTGTTTCATCCACTTTACCGAAGAAATCAAGGTCACTTTGATTCACATTCTTGAGGAAATTCATCAATTTTGACAATGGTCATCATCATGAAAGGGTAGTGTTCTAACCATCTTGATGGCAAGAAAAGTTATTCACTTGAAAAAGTTGTGATCTTTATCATCTTCAAGGTAACACAAGAACATTGTTTGAATATGTTCGTCAATCTTCACGACCTTCAAGGCACCAATGGACTATCATCTCAATTTTGTGAAGATCATTTTAAAACCATGCATTTCAAGGAGAAATTTTCATTTTTGAGAAGGATCTAGGGGGATGGAAGAAGATTTTTCATTACAATGTAGAAAATAGATCATTATTGTTAATTGAGAGACAAAGATTATGAATCAAATAATTTTTCAAATGAGAGAGTGCACTTGGACATTGCATGGTGCTCATGGCGTACATTCTGATAATCTTTAAAAGATGATGTCATCCTCACCCAACTTTTCTCCCTTTTTGATTTTTTTGAAGTAGCATATAATCAATGACTTGCCTAGGTACTCAAATAATGATTTCATGCCTCAAACGTTCTCTCTTCACCTGGCTGCAGCACGAAGATCATTTTCAATTTTTCATGAGCTTCCGGAATTTCTTGTGGTGATAGTGGAACATTAATGATCAATTTTTTTTGTCGATTTCTTATTTGTTTATGTTTAGTCTTGTCTAGGGATCTCCAAAACAAAACCATACACCGAAAAACCAAACAGAACTGAAATGACACTGGCAGTGGCCAAAAAATAGTCAAACCGAAGGTTTCGGTGCGGTTTCAGTTTTTGCTTCCGGTGTCACGAAAAGATTTCTCTTTCGGTTTTGGGAGGGAGATCGGCATGGCGGAGGATAGTGAAAAAAAATGGCGAGAATGTTTTTCTTCTCTTCCTCACGAGAGACATGAAGAGGGAGGGAGGGAGGTAGGGAGGGGGAGAGAGAGAGAGAGGGAGTGCGGGAGAGGGAGAGCAAGGGAGGGAGGGTGGGAGAGAGAGAGGGAGGGAGAGAGAGAGAGTGAGGGAGAGTGAAAGAGGGAGAGAGAGGGCGGAGAGAGAAAGATAGAGAGAGAGGGATGATTTTGCTATTTAGCCTTTTAAGAAATGATTATATAAAAGTTTATTGTTTATATTATTTATTTAAATATTTTTAATAGTTAAAATTTATTAATTTAGGACTGTTATCTTAAATTATTGATGTGTTGTATATTTGTTGTTAAGAAGTGTTAATCTATTATCATTGGTTTGTGAAACATATATTTATATATTTGCCGATTATGGAGTTATAATAATACCAAAAAATACCCGGAAAATAAAATACGGAACAAAAGTTACGTATAAAAGGTATACTTTTAGGTTGTCATAAAAAAACCAGTTCTGTCCACACTAAGCTCTCTGGTGGCGTGAGTATTTGTCTAACGCCGGCGGCTGTAGCTTACTTCCAGCGGTGGTTCCTGCAATTGTCTAAAACCCTTGTCCTGCGCCTCCTTTCCAATGTCGCCCTGCTCCCTGTCGCTCTCATCCGTTCCCTCTTCACTACGCTGACACTGCAACGGGCGCTCGAAGCTGCTGCTCCTCTGCGGCGGGGCGATGGAAAATGAGGGGCAGGGACAGCGTATCTACCACGAGAAGCAGAGATTGCAGTTCTGCTTGCTTCACGCTCTCAACAATCTCTTCCAGGTTGTGGATCTCTTTCCTTTTTCTTGCCGGAATATTCCGAATACCCCTGTTCGGCTTATATTTTCAAATTATCCCAAATTGTTTGGAGAATTAGAAGTGCGTAATGATAAGGAATAATAGAGAATAGTCGTCGTCTTTTTGCTGAGGATTTGCGCTCTCTCGTTGAGGCGTTCGGCCAAATTCGTTAGAGATTTGTATTACCCTTCGCGAATCGACATCCCCTATTCGACTCTAGCAGCAATTTTGGCCTACAGCGATGGGAATTTCTCTGATAAGTGAAGAGATCGTCTCGGAAATATTGGTGAATCGAGACAAGAGGCATTGGTTGATCGGGAAAAGTAATAAATTGAGATGGGCGAAGAACTCCGCGGAACAAGAGTTTATGAACTTCTCCAGGCTTCTTTTTCAATGAAAAATTTATCCATTCATAATGGGTACAAATTCCTTCGATGGATTTCGATATCTCCTCAGTGCGTATCAATATGCTGAACCCTCAACAATCTGGCCAAGATAAGGCGATGATGGTGATGATGATGATGATACTGATGATGATTTTTTAGGTGAGAGCGGACTTCTTCTCGCGGGCCGAGCTAGATTCCATCGCGGAGAAGATGGCTGATGACGACCCGGAAAGGCGAAGGTGGAGCCCGTCGTCCTACGTGTTTCGGCCCCACCACAACCGGTTGACGGGGAACTACGATGCCAACGTGCTTTTAGCGGCGGCAGAGAGCCGGGGGAGGAGGGTGACGTGGCACGACAGGCGGCAGCCCGCCTCGAACATCGGGCTGGGCGGACCGCATGAGCCGGCGGGCTTTGAGGGGCTAATGGTGAACGTGCCTGTGAGGCGCCTGGGCGGGCTGTGGCGAAGCCGCCACTGGCTCGCGGTCCGCCGAGTGCAGGGCCGCTGGTACGACCTCGACTCGGACCTCATTGAGCCCCGCCCCTTTGACGACGATCGACAGCTCGAGTCCTTCATTGACGACGTTCTGGCCCTCGGCGGCGAGGTGCTCCTCGTCCTACGTGACGTGGCCCGTGACGGCGTTGAGACTTCAAACTGAAAGAGATAATCAACATGGCACGTAGCTCTCTCTGTAGACTGCATTTCCTAGTTTTAGGCGCCTGGCGCCAAGCAAGACAATACTCGATTCTCGGGATAGAGCGATCTCGTGACGTAATCGTTCTCCCAGCTCAGTGCCCTGTTTTAATGTCTGCACTTTTGACCACCATTCTCAAAGTATAGCAGAGTAGGTCGGCCGGAGAGCTGTTGGACGGGACAAAGACAGCGTTGCAACATGCAACACGTCGCAGCATGAGATTTTGCTGACGTTGTAAGTTCAGTCATCAGGTGCTCTTCGCCTTTTGCTGTAATATCTTCCGCAAAGAAAGAGAGAGAGAGAGAACTGTCGGCTAGAGGGCTCTTCCTCGTAGCCCAGTGGGTGAAGGATCGGCACGAGAAAAAGAGGAGGCCTGACTCCTCTTCAAACCTCTTTTGAAGCCTGACTCACATTTTTACTTCAGCAAGAAAAAGATGAGCCCATAGTCTTTCTCGGTATATGTTCGTCTCTGTCTTAACAATCGATGCAGGTAGGAACTCGAGCCGGGGCCAGTCCAGGAAAGGAGTCAAAAAGAAAAGACGAGATTCAGAAATCAGAGCGGAGCACACCTCGAAAGCTACGCCAGTCGGTCTTCCACGAGAGAACACCCCCCCACCCCCCTCTTCAAGTTTAAGTCTTCAATGCCTGCCTATTCCCCACCTCCTCGTTCCTCAGTCATCACCGTCACAGCGACCACAGCGTCAAATCAAAATCCTCTTTTCTCTCCGTGCTTTAACTTTCCTTCCTCCCTCTCCGTCCTATAAATACCAACTAGGACACTTATACCTTGGAGTTCCGAAGCATGATCAAAGGCGGAAACAGGAGAGCAGCGATGACGCCCCTTCCAGATGGGGGCCGCAAAAGAGCACCTGGGGTCGGAGGCCACTGCATCTGCCGGCCAGCCGTTCGCTTGTTAAGGGCCGTGGGGGGCAGTCTGTCGCAGGCGATGAGTTGCTTGGCAACCCGGAGGAGCTCCTCCGCTAAGGTGTCTCCCAAGATCACCGCCCGCTCGAGGCCCTTCCCTCCACCGCGTGAGTCCCACCACGCCGAAGCCATCGAAGACTGCATCAGATTCATCAACTCCTCATCCCGGAGATCTTCCTAGGGCATCTTCTCTTCCTTGTCACTTGCCACGTTTCACTGTTCAAATACTCTCCTTGTGACAAAATCATAGCTTCATTTTATCCCTCCAACCTCTCCCTGTGGTTCAAGAAATAAGGTAAATATTCTTTACAGCTCGAGCGAAAAGGTGCCCCGTAAAAATGTTACTGTCTCTCCGTCTCAATTTTCCGACAGCGCGTTCCTTCTTCGTTTCCGAGCTCGCGGTCATGGCCTCGTGTTTCTTTCTGTACACCTGTTTCCTTCCCAAACAGGACGCTTGCGGTCAGGCTTATATCTAATGCCCTCTTCAATCAATGATCTTCTCCCCGGTCGAGAACAGGTTCCAAATGACGGTTCCGACCAGGTAGAGGGCGACGGAGACGCCGAAGACATCATCCCAGGAGCCTGAAATTCATCAAAACAAAACACCGCGCGACGGCTACGGTTAGAGTCAGAGAATAGATATTTCGTCACACAGGAAGAGGAAGAACGGGAGAGCCGAACCGTGTTGCAGCAAATAACCCGTTGCTGCGGTGCCGAATACACCGGCCAGAACGCCCGCCGTGTTCGAGAGGCCAAGCAGCACGCCCTGGGAGATAAGAAAATCAAGTTGCAAAACATGTAAGAGGAAATTAAAACCGATCTTTCCGATGATGAAATTGAATTCGAAATTGCAAGAACTCACAGAGTAACGGGGAGCGATATCTTGATGGTTTGAGTACAGACCCGACTGGGAGAATGCGTCCATACCCTGTTCGAGTACGAAAATGCAGTTTATAGAAGCTCCAACCTGGAATTCAACAAATCCAGACATCGAGAGCGAAGACTGATATGGGATAATAACAAACCTGGCAGCATGCCATGCACAGTATTGCCATTGGCGGAGAGTCAACGTGGCTTAATTGAGTCAGGAAGAAAGCCGGCCCGAGAAACCCAATCGATTGCATGATCTGCATTGTCAAATCGAGCAAAGGGAGCGAATTTCAAGATATTTGCATATCAGGATTATAGGAATGGAAAAGGATGCAATAATCCAAATTATTAAGCCGGAAAAAGTACAAAATAGATCAAACAAGGCGGATCGAGTGAACTCTCGATGAAAATCCACGGTCAGTTCGGAGGAGAAAATCCGCACCTTCCTAACGGTCGTAACCGATAATCCTCGCGTCACGAGGGAGTCCGCAATCCATCCGCCAAGGTTAGCAGAAAGCGCCATCGTCAGCCAGGGCAGAACGCAGAAGAGTCCCGACTCGGTTAGGTTGAATTTCAAGACCTGAATCTCCATTTTGTTAAAGGAAAGAAAGAAAGAAAACAGACAGTAGATAGACGACTTCGAAAATGAAAGACGCTCACCTGATGGTAGTACGTCGGCATCCACGTAAGAAGGATGAATGTTCCCCAGTTGTGGCAGAAGTGGGAAGCTATGAGCGCCCAAACAGGAGGCTTCGACAAGATCTCCTTCCACGGTATCGATCTGACCGGCTCCTTTGAGAGGCTGTTATTCCCAGAAAGAAGCTTCTTTTCCGCGGAGCTGAGCTCTGGGTCTTCGAGAGGCGAGCTGTGCGCCTTCAATAGACATCGATATATTGAGTCAACAAAATTATAAAGCTACGAGTTCATAATTTTTTGGAACCGCGAGCACCTTGCTGAGCCACACAGCGAACCAGACCGACCCAAGAGACCCAAAGACGTAAAACACGGAAGACCACCCGAGACTGTCAATCAGAAACGGCGAGAAGGCCAATCCGATGACCGATCCGAGGTACATCCCGCTGTACACTAGCGCCAGCGATCGGCTTCTCTCCGACACGGGGACCCACTTGGATAGAATATTGTTCATCGCCGGCATGGCAACGCCCTGCGAACAACAACATCGGATGAACAATTTTGAGGAATTTACTGTAATAAAGGCCTTCTAATTAACATCACCTCGCCGATGCCCATGAAAGCGCGCACAATTAACAAGAAGGGCAGCCCTGCTTTGGCCGCAAATGGCGTGAGGATGGTCGCGAGAGACCACCACACGACTCCGAATCCCAGGACCCGCTTCCCGCCGACTTTATCGGCCCATATTCCGCCGGCAATCTGAAGAAAAGGATAATAACAATAAGAAGATGAAAAAGGATTGAAAGATGGAGAAAGTAAGCAGGACCTGGGTGAGAAGATAGCCCCAGAAGAACGAGGACTGAATCAGCCCAACGGTCCCAGAATTCCAGCCATACTCCGCCGACATGGGGAGAATGGCTATGCTCATGTTCACCTGCAAAAGAAGGAGCCTTTACTCGTGGTTCAAAGAGATCCTTTGTCGGATAACTTTTTATTGATAATCCAGTTTAGGAGAGATCAAAAGGCTGTCACACCACGTACGCGGTCCATGTTGCAGAGCAAGAAGGCTGTGAAACAGAGAACAACGATCACCCATCGCTTAGGGATTGAATCGGATGTTGTATCTTCATCCTCTTCCTCGTCCGGCGATTCCAGGACAGCTGCGGGCAGCTTGACCATTTGCGGTGCAGAGGCGTCGGTTACGCCCTCAAATTTCTCAGACTTCACGTCCGTGCTGCCTCCGAGGACTCTCAGAATTACCAATCTCTGCCGGCCGAAGGGAGTAGAGGGCTGTCCCCATGAGCTCCAACTGATACCCCTCCGCGTCGAGGAACAAGGAGTTTCACCGCGAGCTCGATTGCCCCTGATTTTCATCCCACCAGGGGCAATGCGGAGACTTGGGGAAAAGGGTAAGAGATAGAAGCCCATGTCGAGGAGCTCGTATTCCTGCGCCTAGATGACTTCCTCGGGCCTCGTCTGTCCCATTTGTGCTGGAAGGAGGGCAGGAGAGAGCCTCCTGTTACGGGTACTCTCTGATTTGGGGAAATAATATCAGTTACTAGTCTCCGAGAGGCATCTATCTGGGCAAGTGGGGCATATTCTCCGCCGCAACTTTTTTTTTTTCCCGAATGAATTTTTCCGCCAGCCCCTGCTCTCAAGAAAGATCTCCCATCGTTTTCCAATAACTTGAAAAAAAGACATACGGAAAGCAGTGTCGTTCTAGCGCGTCACAAGATTTCGAGCTCTCTATGCTCTCGTCATCCATCCCCGAGTCGGCCCATTTGAGGGTGATCCACCAAGTGCTATATCGTCGGCGCCATTTCATTTCGTTTGAATTCTTCATTTCTTTCTAAATCATTATTACCGTCAAAGAGAGATCATCATGTCGGCCCTCTGCGGTTGACCATGGGATTCAATGGCGCTAGAGTTTGCTATTCCTCGTGATGTGATCCTGCATGCAAATCTTTATGCAACGAAACAAATTGGCATCATTCAACTAGAAAGATGACTCCTTGATTTATGGATTAGTCTCATCTTTGTAATAAGGCAAGGACTTAGATCAAACATTGAATATGCAAATCTCCAAGGAGCCAGACCTTTATAAATCTCCAACTCCTGACCCTACATGGGAAAGTTTGTCTTTTCTGATGGATTGAATTTAAGTTTTGAAGTCTTCGACAGGCTACATTGTCGAATTTCACTTAATTTGAGCGAATGATGGCCTCCCACAATATCAATACATATATATATATATACAATGAAAAAATATCTTTATATATAATAGAGTGATAGTGTGAATTCCCATGCATGAATTATATGTTCTTGGGGAATTATAATTGTCAAACTCTCTTCTTTTTCATACATTGTTTTAATTGCCTGTGATTAGAAATCACGAAGATGTCCGATCGATTTTGATAGTGACAATTTGTTTCTCTTTCGGTCTATTTCTTATGCGACACCAGCAATTTATCACTTTATCAACGTCATTTTAGTTATTGATCGCAGATTTCTCATGTTATCACTAGTGATTTTTTGTTTTGTGGCCAATTTCTGAAGGGACGATATCATTTCCTCACAAATATCTAGTTATCTCCAGTAGCAATCCCATAGACCCAATGTCCCCTTCTGTGATGCAGCCAACTAAAACCACCTAAACATCACATCTGAAAGGCGAGAACTGCTTATTCTCACCGCAATGGCTGCTCAAAGGTCTATCAGTGATTAGGAAACACTCACGTCAACAACTTTGCCTTTGGCATCATCAGCTACTCCAGCTCTCGCAACCATCACAACATCTTCAATGTTGATTCAATGTTCCAATAGGATAATTCAATGTTGATTTTTTATGGCATTAATTATTTGTCATGGGCCACCAAGTTTCAATGCTTTATTTAGATCCATGATAAACTATCATTTGTTACTGATGATCGATACCTCTAAAATAGACCTATGTTGATTTGAATCATCCGTCCCTACCCTGCTACCAAGGACTAGGAAAATTGAAATAACAAAATTTATGAGTCACCTCAATGGGTTTGAAAACAATACTTTTCTCTGGATTGTATAGCGTACTTCCACACATACACTAAAAGGAAAGTCTTTTCATTATGGATGACCCTAAAAAACATAATCTATTGATCTAAGGCATAGATCTGGATGTTCGATGGAAGAAACACTAGACATATCCCATACTTCTCGCTACCACCACTTGGTTAATGGAAATGGACTGACTACTAGAGATATTCGTGTTACTTTGTCCGCACTCATTTATACATGATTTTTTTTGTAAATGATAGCTGAATCCATGCATCATCACTTGTTTGTATAGATTCTAATTAAGACTCTAACAATGAAAATATTTATTTATTTATGAATAAACACATTATAATATGAACATATCCTAGTATGTAACATTATCTATATTATCGGACGAATCCTAACTTGACTTCGAATAAGTCAAGTAGTTTAATTCTTATATTTGTATGAGCTTTGTGGATGCAAAGAAATATAGACACATATGAAAGAGCATGGATGTAAATTTCAATGAAAGAGAGGAGAAAATGTACTCTCCACCTTTTTAGGGGCCAAGTCAACCATATTATCATGGAGTCAAAGGTGGAAAAGTCAAAGGGCATTATAGGGTCAAAGGTGGTCAAATAAACTTAGAAAAAATGACTAGATTGATCATACGATTTTTAGGATAATCGATAAAATACAACTTCATGCACTAATATCATGCATTTTATGCACTTTTTCTTTAAAATATAATCATAAATGCAAGTTATCATGATTCAAAAGAAAATGACAAGCGAATGATAATTTCTAAGATTTTTGTGATAAAATGATGACAATGCTACTATGTAAAAAATAAGTTATATACTATCCATGGAGAGGATTATAAGATGAAATCAAATCTCAATCCTCACGCAAGCCATGTCTTTGATGTTATTTTTAGGGGGAGTGATGATAGACACATTATGATCTCAATCTTCTACTTGATCTTGCCTCCATGACAAACTTAAAACACTAAACAATTCCAAACTTGGGCCTAAACCTCTTCTTTTCCCTATGGCAGATTGACACTAAGAGAGAGTCAAAAAATAAGAAATAAGGAAATGATTCAAGAATTTGTAGCTTAGGGATTCCTTGATTCATCGAGTGTATGATCCATGAATTAATTGGTCATTTTTAAAAATGTAGGTTGGTCCAACCTCCTTAAAAATAAAGAAGTTAGTCGAAATTTGACTTCCATAATAATTTCAAATCATCCTAAAAAATATGGATTATTTCTCTATCAAATTCAGACCTAATTTACAACTTTTTTCCATTAACATAGGGTTAACTTGGCTTAAAAAAGCTGGCAAAGAGTTGTTCTTTCTCTCTCTGATCGATGAGTTGCATTTGTGCTTTTCAATGTGGGAACCAAAATATATAAAATGATTCATGATAGCACATAATCATTTTTACACCATAGTCAGCCTTTGAGAATATGGTGTTAAAATTTTCTCATAATTAGATTTTCATTATTGCTTAAACATGGTAAAGGATGCATAAATGTAACTTATATTTTATGTTTATCACATTACCTCCTTTAGGGACCCCACACACTCATTGAAGGAGACAATTAAGGGGGCATCAAGGGGTGGATAAATCTCCACCCTTGCCCATCGTAAACCCTAAATACCCTCATATAAAAGGAAAAAAATTTATCTCTTGATTTTTTTGCTCTCTCTTAGTACTAGGCTACCAAAAAGAAAATGAGAGGCTTAGACCCAAGCTATGCATTTTTTTGTGTTAAAACTTGTTGTAGAGGCATGATCAAGGAACAAGATTGAATCAAACTCTGCGTCACCCAACCTAAAATTGGCATCATAAATAAGGTTTTTCCACGTGAGGATTCAAATTTGGTGTTTGCTTGTAATCCCCCCCTCCTTATAAAGTGTAGAACTTATCATCATTTCATCACAAAAATTCTTTATATCCATCCATCTCTCATCGTCCTTTTAGAATTCTCTTCCATCTTTATTATCTATCATTTCCATCAATTATATTATCTTTTAATTCTCATCCTTAAATACACAATACACACACATACACACAAATATATAATAATAATAATAATAATAATAATAATAATATCCATATCATACTCATCATATCAATGTCTCACATAGGGTTCACCCATTCAGATACCGATATCGAATACCGGTATCTGTTACAGTAATGGTATCAGGTACCGTTAGGGTCCTAAACGGTACCCGATACCTACAGTACCCGATACCAACATCCATGTGTCGGATGTCGGTTTCGGGGTGTCGGTATCGGGTTCCGATATCAATACTCGATATCGTCATCCGCTACCGGTAGAAGATTACATGAATATCGGATATCGATATCCGATATCGGATGTCGTATATTGCCTAAAATGATGCCATGATCATTTAACGCTTCATTTCCTCTCGTCGCACCGCATCCGTTCTGGGTTTCCTGCAGGCTTTAATCCTTCCCATAATCCAAGACACGGAGAAGAAGGGCAGCCGCGGAGAGGAATTATATAGTGTCTTAGAGAAAGAAGGTAAGAACTCAAACGATAATGGTGATCTCCCCTCTTTCAGCCTCTCCCGATTTCCTCACTGTCGCGCGACGTCTCCCCTCTCCGCGAAGGATCAAATCCATGGCGTCAGTATATTCGTCTCCCCCCCAAGAGTCTTCTACGTGTAGTTGCACGAGGTGAATGCCGTGAATGCCACGATCTTACGGTTCCTTCGGCATTTTTGAGATCAACCTTCGAATATTGACGGCAAGTATATGATCCGGTTTTGGATTCCCCTTCTCCCGATACCGTCATCCAGTACCGTCATCCGGTACCAGAACGGCATTGTCGTCATCCAGTACCGCACCAGAACTCCACAGTAATCCGATAAGCGTCATCCAGAACTGGATGATGGTATTGAGAGATACCGGTACCGGATGACGTACCGGATGACGGTAGTCAAACCCTAGTCTCACATTTCTTCATAATCTCATCCCATCCATCTTCTCTATTTAGGTATTTACTCTCTCTATAAAACCCTAATCTCATTACCTATGCTCCTTGAGGATTTTACCAGTAATTAACCTCATACCAAGTAAGGAAATATAAAAATTATTGTATGAAATCAATTCCATATAGCCACTAAAAATACCCATGAATTAAGATTTCTAATGATTTGCTCTATGGCAAGATCCTTCATATCATACCTAGTTAACTTATGAAAAAGCCATAATTTCCTAGATGTTTAAGATGAACATACCTTCTATTCAAAGCCTTGTGGCAATGAAAACTCCAAAAATATATTTGGCTGATTGGTTGATGCATATTTAGGGAAACCAAATTAATGTTTCTCTTATCATGGATGTCTATCAGAGTTCTTCAACCTAAAGCAAGGACATCTATTGCTTCAAGATTAATATGCTGAAATTAAAGGACTTTTTACCCTTCTCTTTATCTCTCAACCATTTACAGCTGACTTGAATACTAAGCACTAATACTAAAATAACCCTAGTGTCTCTATATTCACATTTGGACTAAACCCCATCGTCAATAACCAAATAAGTGACATTGCCTTTAGTGTTGACACACTTTCTACAATCATTAACACTTTTATCAATCTCTTCAGGTTTACACCGGTACCATCTGTTCACTTCCATCGTTAACTTCAGATACCTCTCATAATATTCACTTGTTCCTCTCACTAGCAGTAAATCGAGCATGATTTTTGCATTAGTTATATGTTTCTAGTGCTTTTCTCTAGGGTGAACTTGAGGAGCATGTCATGGAGCAACCTTCCAAGTATGTTTCTCACGAGAAGTCCTCGAAGGTATGCCTCCAGGAGCGAGCTATTTATGGGCTCAAGTAGAATCACCATGCATGGTTCACCAAGTTCAATGGTCTCCTTACCACATTTGGCCTCTCGTCATGTGTCGTAGATCTTGAAATTTTCACAAAGAAGACTAAGGGCAGCCACATCATTCTTTCTGACTGCATAGATGACATTCTTATGACTAGGAATAATGAGGCAAGTATATAATCCATCAAAGACTACTTGCAACAACACCTCAACATACATAACTTGGGGATTCCATTTTTTTTCCTTGGGATCAAGTTTGCCTATGGAGATGGGAAGCTCTTCATGACCCATTGGAAGCATGTCCTCGATTTGCTTCAAGAGATTTGAATTCTTTAGTTCAATTCGAAGACTTCACCCATAGAAGCTTGCTCATAATTCTCAAATAGTTCATCTCTACTTCTAGAGGATGCTAAATTTTACTTATGATTGTTGGGCAAGATGATCTACCTCACCATCTCTCCCTAAAAGATTGTGTATATGGTTAGTATTTTGAGCTAGTTTATGTAGAAACCTTGACAAGTTCACGAGGAGGGAGCTCTATGATACACATAAAAATACGGTCGTTGAATGCGCAAATTTACGTATCAAACTAATTTATACTCAACTCTTCAAAATCTGATTTTTAAATTAGAAAAGTGGCAAGTTGAGGTCGAATCCACAAGGAGGAAGGTTAAAAGATTAAAATGAAAAGATATATTTCTGGTATTTTTAGATTTAGAAAGTGGAGATGAACGGTGAAAGGAAGAAAATGAGCGCGGAGATGAAATGAACCAAAAAAGTGCTTCCAAACTCTTTTCAGAGATTGGAAACCCTTGATTGAGGGTGGAAAGGTGATTTTTAGGGTTTATAAATGAGAAAATATTGATAAAAATATGAGGAAAATAAATTAAATAGATAGAAAATTATCTTAATCTAAAGATTCGTGATGAAAATACAATCTAGTGATGCTCCCTAATCAAAACATACCTTCGAGAACCGTATATTTCGCCCGGACTTGGCGTCTTGCATCCAACACGAGGAATGAACAGAAGAGGGAAGAAACTCATTGAGAATGATGTTCAAAACATGATGAATGATCAATCGTTGCTTTCTTTCCTTCTAGCCAGCCAATGCTAGAAGCATACAACAAAACATTTATAACCCTATTTTTTTAGTTTCATAACTTAAATCAGCCCCAGCAGATTCGTAGAGCTTAATATTTCATCTCCTAACTCCATCAGGATCGTCAGATATCAAGGTTTTAATCTGGAGCATTTATGGCCGTTGATCTCATATTCTCTCTCCTCCAATCGCACCAGTCAAACCGCTCCTACCAGTCAAACTTTGCTGAGTCACACGCTAAAAAAAATTAAATTTTAATCCTTTTCACTCTCTCTCCTCTCTCTTCTCCACTCTATTATCTATTCTCTCATTTCTCTTTATCGATGGTGGAAGAAGTTGTCGCGGCGAGAATCACGGAGAGGAACAAGAAACTCCTCCCGCCTCTCCTTGTGACGGACGTCGCGAGAGAGAGGGAGAGAGAGAGAGAGAGAGAAAGGGAGAGGAGGAAGGAAGATGGAAGGAGAGGGGCATTGCGAGAGAGGGGGAAGAGAGAGAAGCTTGCGACGGAATTCCCATCGCGAGAGAGAGAGGGAGGCAATCGGGATAGAGAGAGAGAGAGAGAGATCACGAGAGAGAGAGGAAGGGAGCGAGAGGGAAGAGGAGAAGAAGAGGAAGAGAGAGAGAGAGAGAGATTATGAGAGAGAAAGAAGAAAGAAAGGGAGAGATAACTCCTCTCGTGACAGAAATTATTTCCCTCTCAAGAAGAGAAGAAAGCGGAAGAAGGAGACTGGGAAGAAGGAGGAGATGAGAAAGGAAAGGAGAGGGAGGATAAATCTCCCCCTCTTCTTGTTACACACGCATGTGTGTGGGAGTGCAAGGGGGAGAGACCGCGAAAGGGAGGAAGAGAGAGAAAGAAGCTAGGGAGAGAGGTTTTATGGGAGTGAGAGAGGTTATGGGAGAGAAAGAAGAGAGGGAGAGAGAGGAAGAGGGAGAAGGAGAGTTTGCGAGAGAGAAGAGCGCAGGAGAGAGAGAAATTGGGGGGGGGGAGAGAGAGAGAGATTCTCTCTCCTCTTCTTTTTTCTCTATTCCTATTTTCTATATTTTTATCAATTCATTTTTTAATGATTTTAATTTCTAAAATTCTCCAAAAGATTCTAGAAAATCCAGAAAAATGTTAATTCATTAGATATATATAAAAAATATATTCCTGATGAATCAATGTCATTAAAATACTCATAAAATGCTATTAATTTATAAAATTCAAGAATATCTTTCAAAGAATAGAATTTATCAATTTAATCATTTTAAATCATGATAACATGCATTTATGATTATATTTTTAAGAAGAAATGCATAAAATGCATGATATTAATGCATGAAATTACATGTTATCACTCTACGAGTCGTGGCATATATTAAGCAAGCTCTAGGTAGAGGACATCTTTATCTGCAACTTGAGCATCTTCGAATTAAAGCCTACTTCGGATGCTAGATATGTGGTAGATAAGGGCAATCGCAAGTCCACGAAAAATTATTGTACATACATAGGTGGCAAGCTTGTCCCTTGGCCATCATAGAACCAAGGGTGTGATGACATTTGATGCTTGATAAGCCTTTAACATTTCAATTAAAATATTGAACATAGAAAGATACATTGAAATGAACATTCAAAATACTAAGGTGCCAAGAATCGATGATCATATCATCTAATATAGATTTAAATCCATGCATAATTTATTGACGATATTCTTAAAGTTCTTCAAGTGTTCAACCTCTAGCAATATCCACACAATCACCAAAATGGTTAGATCTCCTCTTGAATGCTCTTCACCAAGAGATAAAAGAGAGAATTCTCACAAGGCTTTTATGAAAACCTTGAGTTGTGATTGTTTTCTCTTTATTTATAGATATTGGGTATGTGAACCTTTTACAAAAATCTCATAATTATGCCTATATCTACGAATGTCTATTGACCTTATGTGTGTGACCCTCTAGGTCTATATATCTCACGAGTTAATCACATTATAGACCCAATAACTAATATTACTCAACCTTATTTATTATCTATATCGGTATATAAATTAATTAATTAAAGATTGATTTAACTCAATCAATAGGTTGAGTTGTAACCACACTAGGTACCAAGCTACACTACATGTCCTAAGAGATATGGAGTGTATAAGAACTTGCATATGAAACCATGCCATCATCAGTTATTGTATACATATAATCCTTCGTTCATATAAGACTCATGAATGACATAGGATATAGTCAACTATCAAACCATAATTGGTCACTCAAGTAAGCAATGATACGTGGAGGAAATCTCTGATATTTCTACTGCCTTGACCAAGGATTATATCGCATCTCATTCCTTGAGTTAATCTCCTCAAATAACTTATGGATATTATGTGACCTATGAGCTAGTAATACTTCCATGTTGTTAGAGCGGTAGTTCTGATGTACATCATATCTTGAATTGTCACTCTTATCAAATTAAGTCATTAATTTAAATCAGTTATGGATTTTCATCCATTAGTAATTAAGTTTGTTTTTGTTATTATAAGCATGTTATTCTAACCATTAATTCTTATGTAAGGCTAATGGGTGTGTCTGGTTTCAGGAAGAGTCAGGGAAATCTTCTTATTATGTGGGCTTGATTTTAAGGAGAATGTTACATATGGTTCATAGTATAATATTTGTACTTATAGCTGTATTTATTAGCATGCTAAATATTATATATAAAAACCTAATCTCGCTGATGGCATTCTTGTAATTCATTTCTTCTAAACTAACTCAACATATAGCGCTAGGGTTTCGATCGGGAGAGTTAGACAGAAAAGCTCGATTCTTTTCAAAAAGGGAAAGAGGAGCTCTCTCTCTGATGATTGTGACCTAGAAGGCGACAACATCACTCGATTCAGCTTTCTTTCACAACCGACAACTCATTGAAGCACAACTCTCCTTCGACCGATTACAAGTTCAATCTTTCTCAGTTAATATTAATCTCTGTCCATTCGTGGTTTTTTGGTTTAACACGTTTCCGATTTAGTCATTCGTTCTATCATTCAATCTCATCCAGAAACGTATTGTTCTGAGTTATTCCTCTATGTTCTTTGTTTTGCATTCGTTCGATTTGGTTCTTTCCGTAGTGCATCTGAAGTTAATATTATTCTCCTGTTCTCAGATATTAATCACTTTGATCTGAGCCGTCCAGATCATTATTTCGTTACGTGTTACTAATTTTATTATTGAATCACAGGTGTATGCATATTAAATTAGTTTTTTGATCTAGAACGCGAGTCACTGTTTCTTTGTGTCTTAAACTTTCTGCATTGACTACATCGTTTTGTTTTATAAATCCATTTAGATTTAGTTAATTGTTGTGTTTTAAATATCCTGTCGTTCATTAGTACAAATTGATTGAAACGTAAGTTAAATAGTACTGTGCTGGATATTTCCATTCTCAGTCAGTCATACAAATCTAATCAAAGTAAATTATCCATCTGCTTGATTTTGTACGCTATCAGTCATATATATAAATATTTTTGTGCAGTTGAAATTCTATATTTGTCATTTTTAAGTCTGTTAGCTACTTCCATAAATCTGTACTCTAAACTCAGGGTGGTGGTAAGATAATCTTTGAGTATTACAATTCATTCACGGAAATTTTATTTTGTATTGTAGTTTGGAATTTTACTTTCATACGATTGTTGTGACAAACTAGTATTAATCTAAGTATCTTGTTATCTTACTTGATAATCTGACATATCAGTCAATGTGGTCTCTACAGAGGTACATGAAGGTATTTTTAGCACAGTTAAATTGTCTATTGAAATTTCAATCAAGGTTGTGTTGTTTGTAGTTTACATATATATTTGTGTTCTATATTGATACTTGCAGTACGAGACTAACATTCGAGGAGAAGTGGTAAGATATCTATCTCATTACGCTATTTCATTAATTAGACTGAATATTTCAGATAAATACTAGTTATGTTTCTGTTTTAATTGCAGTGATATATCTATTCATTCTGTTTCAGTGAATTTCATTCTCAACCAGTTAGAAGATAGAGTACAGTCTATTTGTAACATCGTAATAGTTACTGTTCCATCACTGAGCACAGCTTGATTCGTCCAGCAGTTAACCTCATTCTATTCAGGTGAAATTAGATTGAGTTAATCGTAGACAGAGTTAATTTAAACTTTCAGGAAGTCAATTCTAGAGAGAGTCAACTCAGTCTTTCAGGAAGTTAATTCTAGAGAGAGTCAACTCAGCCTTTTTAGGAAGTCAATTCTAGAGAGAGTCAACTCAGTTTATCAAGAAGTCAATTCTGAGAAATAGAGTCAACAAAAAGTCAACTCGAGTTTAAAAATCAACCCAAAGTCAACATAGAGTCAATAGAAGTCAACTCTAGGTCAAAAAGTCAACTTTAGCAGAAAGTCAACTATAGTTTAAAAGTCAACCCAGAGTCAACACAAGTCAGAAATATCACTCATTTAGGTAGCAACAGTTACATTCACACATATCTAGAGGACGGGAGTATCTCATTTGTTGAGGCGAGGAGAGGTCTAGACCTCGAGAGCGAGAAGACCAAGTGAAGCTTGAAGACGAGGTGTCATTTTACCAGTGATCGACGGTACCAGCAGAAGAGGCACGACAGGGCGTGAAGGGACGAGTGATCGTGTGGAGATCGGCCTGAGGGAGTCAGGGCGTTCGGGTGCCGAGGAGGTCGAGGCCTAGTGGGTAGTGTCGTAGGTACAGGTAAAGGTGAGTGTTAGATTTGCCGTAGGGGGAAATTCTAAAAACCTTGTTTTTGAACATTGTCCTTCACCCTTTGAGGGGTGAGAGGATTAGGTTTTATTTGGGGAGGAGGAGGCTCCGAGTCTATAGTACTCGGGACTAGATTAAGGGACATTAGGTCCCCCAACCAGTATAATAATACTCAGTGCATTGAGAGGAAAAGAAGTGAGTGATTAAGTCAACGAATCTAAGTAAACAAAAGAAGATATAGATAATTTAATAAAATTACACATAACCTAATTCAACCCCCCCTTCTTAGGTTAAGCAACCACCCTTTAGGGACTTTCACATGTATCTTTTTATGTTCAATGAAATGAAATGAAATTCATTTATTTTCATTCATGTGTGATGTTTGCAATGAAGTCCATGAGCATATGCAATGATTAAGTGAATTATTATGAGATCATAATACAGTTATCACAAGTCTTTAAACATATATTCTAGAGAGACGTCAAATTATCTGGAAAGAATAGTATTATCTTATTTGACTCATTTGATAAGTCTGGTTGATCCTATAGCCATCAATGTAGAGACACTAAGGATATATAGTGGGTGCTCTTTGGAAAAAGAGTTCACTAAATTGATCTGTATGAATCCCTCAATGGTATTATACCTAATAACATTGAGGGTGATTCATGTCATGGTTGTGTATGTGATCCTTTGACTTGAGACGCCAAAGACATCTTGTGGATGGATGATCGTGTTTTGATTATGGCTTACTAATCTCTAGCCATGGGATGTCAAAACGTCATATATTTGATACGACATAAATTCTACGAAGATGATCGTGTGATCAAGATGGGATCATCTGCCCTCAATATTTGAGGAGATTAACTCAAGGAATGAGATGCAATGAAATCCTAAGCCAAGGTAATAGAAACATCAAAGGAGTTCTTGATGATTTCCTATACGCATCAGTTACTCAAGTTCTAACTTGAGCGACTGATTAGGGTTTGACAATTGACCATACCCTAAGTCATTCCTGAGTCTCAAGCAGATGAAGGATTATACATACATGATATTCGATGATGGAAAGGGTCCATAAGTGAGTTCTTACATACTCCATATCTCCTAGTGTACGTGGTGTAGCTTGGCACCCAATGGGCTAGCAACTCAACCTATCGATTGAGTTAAATCGATCCTTGATTAATTAATCTATATATTCATATGGATAATTAATTAAGTTCGACCAATAATGTGTTCTTTGGTCTATAGAGTTATTAACTAGTGAGATATATGGACCTAGAGGAGAACACACATAAAGTCTATGAATGTATTATGCATTCATAAAAACTTGGCATCTTTCATCCATCTGATAACACATAAATCTATGACCTTTAACTCTGAATTTTCATGAACATTTGGCCTAAAAGGAATATATTTATGTGTTATTATGATTAAATTGCTCAATCTTGCTTCATTATGCTTTTCTGGAATTTCTTGGATTTTATAATATTTAAATATCTCTCTCAGATTATAAACTGACAAGGAAATGAATTGTGAAAGCAAGATATATATATTTTAGAATTTTAGAAATGATTTAAATGATATTTAGGGTATATTTTTAATTAATTTAATCATTTCTTGCCCATTTATGAGCGTCAGGGGCATATCTACAATTTTCAGAAGTACAGGATGACGTGGATGGCGCCGTCATCGTTGACGCGAAGGAGGAAGGAGAGAGAGCGCAATGTTTTGTCGCTTAGCCTTAGGCGTTTTGTCCTTTTCCTATTTCACCGTTTTGTCGTTTTATTTCTTCGTTTTGTCATTTTATTTTATTCCAGCTTTTGTCGTTTTGTTTACCTTCATTTGTCGTTTTCTCCTTAAGCCTTATAAGAGAGCGACGTGGCGCTCTCTTATTGGCGCTCGATGAGGAATCTGCGGCGAAAGCAATCGCCGCAGATTCCTCAGAATGTTTTCCCTATTAAAATAGTATTTAATTTTTACTTACCTGAGCGAGTGAGGGCGCCGCCTTTGTTGACCACGAAGCGAGAATAAGAGAGCGACGTGGCGCTCTCTTATTCGCGCAAAGGAGAAGGGTGACTCACCTGCGTATTTTGTCCTTTTCTCACTTACTTTTGCAGGTGACGTGGAGGAAATCTGGCGGTTGGCTCTGCAGTGACGTGGCGCGATCTCAGGAGTCTGATGAAGGAGGACCGCTGACGCAAGAGATCACCCGATCAGACGGCTAGAAATACTCAAAAAAGAAAGGGTGATACCTCATGATCTAGCCGTCCGATCGGGCTGAAATTTTGACGACAAGTTCATCTCACCGTGCTCTTCCCATCTGCACGGTTGAACTTTCCATCGGACTCCCAAAGTTCTCAAAAATCAATCTCAACCGTCGGATTAGGAGGAAGCCCTAACTCCTAAATGTTCTCCTCCTCCATTTCGAATTCTCTTGTCTTTTGGCTCTCTCTTGACACCAGGTCACCAGCAGGAAAGGGGGAGAAGCTTAGGCCCAAGCTAGGCATCATCGGATGCTCGAGTTTGTTCTGGAGAAGGAGAACAAGAGGAGATCAACGTCGTAGTGAATCAAGCACCACCCGGCCTAGGATTGGCATCAACACGGGGTTTGTGGGAAGATTTTGAGGAGGGATTCTCTTGTAAGCCTTTTCCATGGATAATGTAGGATTTTTTCTTCTATTTTAATTGTAGGTTATTGCATTTGCTTCACAAATCATACCTAAACCATATCATCTATCTCTATACGATTTCACCTCTCTTATCTCCCCTTCATTTCTCTTTTCTCACCTTCAATCAATCTCTACCCTTAAAATTCTAATCTCTTTTCCTCTAATTAGAACTACAGAAATATAATCTCACCAATTACATCCATTACCTCTATATAATTCACCTTCTAACTTCTCATATTCTCCACTATAGGAATTCATCCCTTCTTCTACTTTCGTCTCAACCCTCATTACCTAGATTCCCTGAGGATCGACCCTTGCTTACTACTGTCCTAAGTGAGGAATTATAAATGTATTGCATGAATTAGAACACACAACAACGATATAATCAAACCGAGTTTTAGTTCATCACCATCCTCAATGCCCATGCATTGGAAATACTCCCCTCTCAATATAGGGGAGGGGGACCCTCCCCCCCCCTCTTCAAAAAAAAGAAACAATTGAACACACATGTAGTGTTTCCACATCAATTTTCGCTTCTCCTTCTCTATTCTCATTATCCACACTTGTCGATCTTTGTTCGAACAATGTACACTAACCCAAGAACAATCTCACTCATAACCATACAAGGAACCATAAGCATATCAAAATCTACATCAAGATGAAGAGGTTTTCCTCACAAGAATTTACTAGATAGAAAGGATGAGGAATTTCATCAAATTATGTGGTATAGGGATCAAGTGAAGATATAGGCTAACGGTAAAATTATCCTACTACATTTTTTCGCTAGCCATGAAGTGTGAAAACTTTGATCATTGGTTGCAGGATTTGAGGGGGAATCTTGCATCAATGGATCACAATCAAGTTTTGAAAATTATGTATTTTCCCCCATGCGAGACACCTATTCATTGTAAGTG
>CM044111.1:585977-679226 GCA_024174645.1 Lemna minuta | reverse complement strand
GCGGCCGCAGCAGACTCTGAATCACCTGAATAAGGAGGAAGACGTGCAAGAGGATAATGCTCGAGTTCGGAGATGGTGAGAGTGAATGAAATTGGAGCTGCGACGCCCGCTTCACCTGGGCAGGGTGACATAAGAGGATCTGAATCCAAGGAGATGAACATTGGTCCAACGTTCAGGGATTTCGGTGGAATCGAAAAGGTAATCGACGAGCTGATGATGGAAGTCGTCGTTCCTCTGTGCCATCCCCAGCTGCCGATGGCTCTTGGTGTTCGTCCATTATCTGGGATCCTTTTGCATGGCCCCCCAGGTTGTGGAAAAACTAGGCTGGCCCAAGCCATCGCCAACGAAACAGGGGTTCCTTTCTATAAGATATCAGCTACCGAAATTGTTTCCGGAGTGTCAGGTTAGTGGTTTCTCATTACCTTCTAGTGCCCATGTTAGGAAAGTTCAAATGTTTCTAGAAAAGGACCGGTGTTATGATTCTCGATTAGCCCCATAGTTGACCAGATTGTTGATGCCTGATAATATTTTTGTGAGGAACAGTTTCTGAGGTTTATATATCTAAACTGTAGTTTCAGTTGTGATCCTTATCTCTGTTAATTTCTTATGTCAGGGGCATCCGAAGAAAATATTAGGGAACTCTTTAAAAAGGCATATCGCACAGCCCCTTCCATTGTTTTCATTGACGAGATTGATGCCATAGGTTCAAAGAGGGAGAATCTGCAAAGAGAAATGGAAAAGCGGATTGTGACACAGTTGATGACATGCATGGATGAATCATCAAAGCACTAGAAGCGAAAGATGCTAGCAAAAATTGAAGATCTCTCTGGGAAGAAACCTGGCTACGTTATTGTTATTGGAGCTACAAATAGGCCAGATGCAGTGGATCCAGCACTCAGAAGACCTGGGCGTTTTGATCACGAGATATTTTTAGGTGTCCCAGATGAAAAATCACGGAGGGAAATTCTTTCGCTTCTTACGGAGAAACTTAAGCTCGATGGCCACTTAGATCTATCGAAGATAGCCAGAGCTACACCTGGCTTTGTTGGGGCTGATTTGGTGGCCTTAGTGAATAAAGCTGGGAATCTTGCAATGAGGAGGATTATATCTCAAAGAAAAATGGAGATTCCTGATGAATTAGTGAAAGATCAAAAAGGTAAATGGTGGAGGCAGCCGTGGACGCCTGATGAAATTGAGAAGCTGAGTATCTCAATGGTTGATTTTGAGGTAATATGTCTGGAGTTTTAATCTGTGAAAATGATGTCCATTTCTTGTCCAAGTATAAATTTTGCTTAGTTTGACTTTTTCTGCATGCGTAAATCTTTTCATTGAGCGTGTAAAATGATGCCAATGAGCCTAATAATTTGCTGATGATATTTTCAGTTGATGATACTATTTCTCTTCATACTTCTACATATGGAAGCAATATTCCTTCAACTTAACATGTTTCATAGTATATCTGTTTTATTGGTTAATTTACCTATTTATACTTATTTTCGAAAAGAGTGCAAATTTAAGGATTCCCTTTTCAAAAAATTAAGGGGTTTGATCTATTTATTCTTCTTGCACGGAGTCGATCAGCATAATTTATCAGCATGGTTTATGGAGTTTGACTTATTCTTTTCTGATTAGTTATCCCTGTATTTATCAAGTTTTTTGTAGTATTTCTCCCCAATCTGACAAAACTTGGCAGCGGATAGCAAACAGACGGTAGATAGCTAGATTAGATAACAGAAATGATGAATGGATAGAAGGACTTGATGATATATGGGAGATAGAGAGATGGTTATGGTGACAACGAGATAGAGAGATTGGAGAGAGAAATAGGACGGACGGCAGGGGAAGGACCCCCGCCGCCTACGGGATAAGATTAGAGCTTAAGCGATAATTCATTATGAGGAAAAGTCCCCTTAAATAGGGTTACAGAAACTTACCGTTGTAACGGTAACATACTAAAAATAATAAAATATTACAAACATAAATCGACGATGCCAACTGTATCTTGATATCTTGACACAATCAATTCATCTTTTTTACGCTCTCCATCAAGAGTTTTGAATAATTATCAGGAAATCGAGGGCATGTGACCAGGTGAAAGAAGATAGGAAGGTTCTTAATTGAGTCCTTTTATGTTCTCTGGACATTAAATAATTGCTTCTCTGTTTGATTGTCTACTTAATATCTTCCAATGAGTTTGCAGTGAAATTATTTGTCAATACCTTTCGATGTCCCATTTTTATTCTATTGTTACTGTCAGCAGCAGAGATGTTTAATTTCTTAAGTTTCTACATAGAGATGTTTAATTTCATACTTGCACTCCAACAGGGTGCAGCTAAACTGCTTCAACCGTCATCGAGAGAGAGAAGGGTTTTCTTCCATACCCGCAGTTAAATGGGAGGATGTGGGCGGTCTTCATTCTCTGAGAAATGAGTTTGATAAACACATCATCCAGCGTGTCAAAAATCCTGAGAAATATGAGGTGACGCTCTCGATTTTTTTTCACTATTGTGCAGCGTTCTGAATTATTTGAATCTCTGGTGCACAATTCTAGTTGTTTAATATCTTGGCCTACATATTTCAGTTCTTTAGGGTTATAGATAATTCCAGGATAATGGTGAGCCCACTAGGTGGAGCCATGACAAAGAGATGAAATCGTCCCCAACATGGCATGCTCACCCTGGAGGGGAGAGTGAAGGTAGCAGGAGGGAAGTGGGGAAAGAGAGAGCAGGAGCTGTATGTTAGATAGATAGGGAGACAAAGCGTTTTTCCTTTAAAATCTTTGATAAAACTTCATCATAATGTACAGTGCAACCGTCAGAATCTTCAGTAACCTTCAGTAAACAGGATTTAAGTGACGGAGGAAAGATCACACTTGGCATTTTTCTCTCGTGGCATTGGCTGGGATGTTAATTGCATTTGTCAAATTGGATGGAGGCCACCGTAAAGTTACTTTTATTGGTCCTTAAATATGGGATCAGATCATTAATTGAACCCTAGATCAAAGGTGGCACTTGTCAACATAATTGATCGGAATCCTGGATTTTGCAAGAGAGAGAGGTTAATGCATAGCGACAAGCTCATTTTGTCTGCATCTAAGCTAGTCTTTAGCACCTCCCTGTCCTTCTCATGGCAAACAGGAAGATTGGAAGAGGGAGAGGACTGTAAGTGTGTTTTATTCCTTACATGAGAGATGGCGTATCAGATAACAGCTCTTATAAATATCTTTTAAAATCCATTTTGGTTTGGCGTAGGGAAGGTAGCTTCATGAAACCCATCTAGAACAAATCATTTGATCATGAATCCATCTGAATAGTGAGTGATGGCTACCTCGTTCCTTTTTCTTCTTCCATGTAAGGACTAGGTTAGAAGGGAAATATTGACAATCTCATAGTTAAATCAAATTATTTCTGTCCAAGGACCAGATTAAACCTAATTTTTTTTACATTGACTCATTTTTTCAGGAATTCGGATTGACACTGGAAGCTGGATTCCTGCTGTATGGCCCTCCAGGATGCGGTAAAACTCTAATTGCCAAGGCTGTGGCAAATGAGGCTGGTGCAAACTTTATCCATATAAAGGTTATACATGCCATTGTGTCTTTAAACTAAAGAAAACAGGTTGGACCTTGTGCTGGTCAATGTCATTCTGATGCTGACTTTGACTTTCGAACTTCAGGGTCCAGAACTCTTGAACAAGTACGTTGGAGAAAGTGAATTGGCTGTGAGGACACTATTCGGGAGAGCCAGGACTTGTTCGCCATGCATCCTATTCTTTGACGAGGTGAAGTTCTTGTCTTACAAATATCGATGGTTATCAGAAACTTTTGATCAAAATATGATAATCATTAGCAAATTATAACCAAGTACCTTTGGTTATCTTTAAGGTTTGCAAGAAAGAACTTGTCATTTTGAATTCCAATTTTCCTGAATGTTGTCCTTGATAATAACAAACCATGTAAATTTGGTAATGTCATTTTGAAATGCCCACTTATTGCATTCAAACGGAATGATGGTTATTTGTGCGACTGGATGAGCACTAGTTAAGTTTAGTGGATGAAATTGATTTATGACTAGATCCTTTGGCAGTTTGTGAGGGTATCTTAGTCATTCATCCCTATGGCCTACTTGAAGGCTATAAATAAGTATGACTTGTGTTTTGGGATATAAGTACTATGAATATAGTTTTCATCCATTAGGGTTTAATCCTCTCTACTCTGCCCTAATTCTCTGCCTCATCAGGGGCTCTTTCTCATCTCGAGGAGCTTGACAGTGCTTCTTCTCTTCTCGCCAACAACAACTTATCTTACCCTCCCCTTGCTCTCTCTATGCCTTACCCTCTCATCAAGACTGATCGACTGTGAAACCTGATAGTTTATTACTTTTGAATTGGATTAACACGGGATAAATCAGTGAAATCTGATAGAATACCTTGAAGTTCTCTCAATTTATTATTTCTGACGTGATATGTCTATTTGATTTTCCTTCAGGAGAATCTATGAACTATATTTTATTTACCATATATCGAAAACACATACCTAATGATGATTAGGAAAATTAGATGAGTCTTGCGGGATTGTTGTTAATGATACATTGACTGGTGGTCAAGTTTATAATACATGAATGAGAACTTGGTAGAGATTTTCCTTCAGCTGATCAATTTGCTATTTTATTTACTAGTAAATCGAAACTCCTATTTTGACAACTATTTTTTGTGATTTTTTGTTTTAAATCTCCCAGATTGATGCGTTGACCACAAGGAGAGGTATGGACAGTGAGTCAGTCGCCGACCGGCTTCTGATGCAGGTGAAAATCCCCCAGAGACTACTCTTCAATCTTTTTCCTGTTTATTTTACTTATTTATTTATATATTTATTCAGTTGCTTATTGAGCTGGATGGCGCTGACCAACGGCCTGGAGTTTTTGTCATTGGAGCCACAAACAGGCATCTAAATTCAACCACTTCCATGAATCTTCTGTTACATCAAACTTCTGATTTTATCTCCTTTTGTAGACCTGAGGCCATTGACCGGGCCATCCTTAGACCAGGCAGATTTGGAAAAGCCATGTACGTCCCATTGCCAAGCTCTGAAGAACGGATCCTCATTTTGAAGACTCTTTCCCGGAAGAAGCCTCTGGCCGTTGATGTCGACTTGAGTGTTATTGCCCAGGACTGTGAGAATTTCAGTGGAGCTGATCTCTCGTCCTTGGTACAGACTTCTCTTCATTGGAGATTTGAGCATTTGGGGACAGGGCATTGTCTAATTTTTTATGGTCGTTTCCAGGTGAACGAAGCAGCCATGGTGGCACTAGAGGAGAAGGAAAGAACGGTCGACCAAGGGATCTCTTCCTCTGTCATCAAAACCTCACATTTTGATCTAGCCCGGATGAAGGTCACTCCGTCTGTTTCTGTGAAGGTAAATTTTTTTACTTGTGATTTATTGGAAAGCCATCGGATCGTCCACTAATTTCTGGTCTATCAATGTTTATGATGAGCAGCAACAGAAATACTACGAGGATTATTCCAAGCACTTCAAACCATCTTGACTCAGCTTGGATGATCAGTACTGCAGTCATTATTTGTGATGCAAGGGCAATTTGATGGTTAAATTTTATTTTGGACTCAATAATGTTGAATTTTTTTTAAACTCAATGGTAATTTAGAAATTTTGTCTCTCCATATCATCTCAGTTCCCACTGTTTCTTTCGTGTTTCTCAAGGGGGCAGAGCAAAAGATAGGAGAGTAGAGCGAATGAGGGGGAAGGGAGAGGGGGTTCCCCAATCTGTTATTTGCTCGAGCAGTAAGAGGAATAAAGCTGATTGGGGGATTGGTAAACATGACACCAAAAATAGCACTGTTTTATCACAGGCTCATTTGGCATCTGATTAGGGGAGATGATCTAAATAAACTAGTTTAGCTCAAACAAGTTGTTTATTCAATAATCATTTCCTATACAAGTATAATCAGAAATGACATCTCTGTGAAATGAACAAAGAATGAAACTTTGGTATAATCAACCAGGGGGAATAAATTTACCCATACTTTTTATATCTCTTCGAGTAGGGGCCACTTGGGAACCCTGATAGTAATGGCACGGTCGTCCCATCCAGACATCTTCATCTTCGATATAAAATCATCAAAACCCAGGTCCAGCTCCAAGAGACTCTTCTCCAGCTTCTCTAAAAGACACCCCTTTGACGAGCCTTGATCAACCCAATGGGCATCCAGCCAACATGCTTGCCACAGACTTCTCACCAATGTCAACTCTGTCGCTCCGACCTGCCATTATAATGAAAATAAAGATCTGGTTAAACAATGTTCATGAAGGAACCACAGATGACAGACAGACGTACAAGCGGACAGGTAAAGAAACAGTCGAACAGGTTGGACAGACAGACCGCCAGGAAAGACAAATGGAAGCACAATAAAAAAAGGCAAAAATATGGACAGAAGTTCGAACAAACAGATGGCCAGATATATAGATGTTGGGGCCCAGACATTCCTGACCTTCAAGCAGACGAGAAATCTTGGCTTTTCCAGCAATGCATTGCTAACAAAGAGAATGTACCGCTCCTTGGAATAGAGTCTTAGAACAGCTTCAACCTATTCTCCAATCAAAATATTTTTAGTTCATCAACCACGAGCTTTTATGAAGAAATACAACCAGGTAAACTGGTTAGAGAGCAAATGACCTGTTAGTCTACTATGAATGTAATGATTCTCCTAAAGCAAAATATACCGTCTGAAGTGAATTATCCCAACAGAGAGTTTGCTCGAATGAGACACCAAAAGTAATGTGAGGTCTCAAAAACCGTTCCCATGATAGGATATCTTCTTCTTTGTTGCAAGCCACACAGTCTGCATAGATAGATTAAAAAGCCGTAGAAAATCAAAGAAAGGAGCGTCTAATTGCTAGCAATAGGGACTGGTACCAGGGACTGTTCTATTCAAAACATGAGACTTCACAAGTACTCTTGCACGCTTCAAATTAATCTGCCAAACAAATGGAGATATATAGTGAGAGCGACCAGAAAAACATCAAAATTGAAAAAGGAAATATTCCTTCAAATGAAAGTAGGGTTGTGCAAACAGGTTGACACTCACGAGTGAACCTGTTTGTCAACAAACCAACCGTTGAAAAAAACTGTTTCTATTTGTGTTTATGTTTGTCTTTCATGTTCATGTTCTTCCATGAACACATGAATGAGCGAAGCATTTTCCCAATCCCTAAGTGAGAGAATGGTGAAATATTATCTATTTTTCTAATACAGGGCTTCGTGAACAGTTCGCTGTTTAAGTTCATGTTAAATTTCACACTTCGTGTTCATGTTCGTGAACACAATTGAATGAACCAACCATTCTTTCTATCCCTAAATGAAAGTGAAAGAGCAGCATGAAAAGTCATTTTACAGCAACACAAGAGAGATCAGAATATAATAGCCTGATATGTTCTTGATTGAGAAACTTCAGTGAATTGCCACAAGAAACAGTTTCAAGAAGGTATCAAGATCACCACTCTATCTACTCCCTTTCGATTGAGTAAGTACACAAATGAAAAAGGAGAATTGCAAGACACAGATGAGGGAGAAGCTCAATATGTTGTGCTCCTCTGTTGGGTCTGTGACGCCTCCTCCAGTCACGATCTTCAGGAACTCCTCAGTCATCTCCCCTTTTACTGCCGGCCTTGCCTCTTATTTGTAGACCCCAATACTAACTGTCTTCTTTAATCAGGCAGTTACACTTATTGCTCCAGTTTTCCCTTCCAGTCACGCGTCTTACCACGTGGTTGTTACAGTTCTTTTTAGGAACCGCTTAGGCCTTCTCTGGGCTCACTGTCACCAGTTATCACACCTGTCGGTGTATTTCCTTTTTTACCCCTCCTTACATAGGTGAGGGGGATTGTATCATAGTCATAAAACACCCTAGGTTCTTTCTAAACATTGTTCAAGAAATGAATGCAGTAGAATATCATCACGGATAGCACTATAGAAAATAATGGGCTACAGCATCTGTCTTTCTACATTGCTTACAGTAGAAAATCTGAGAGCAGAAAGCGACTGATAGCGTAAAACAAGGTGCAGCGAACGCAAGCTTAACCATGTGAGGACCAGCATTGAGTACGTTGTTTCTGTTTCCATCCGACTAGCATCCTGCATAAAGGAGCCAAACCTTTACGTATGTTTTCAGCATATAGGGAGAGCTAGTGATATATGTAATACACATTACCAGGATCAATATTCCGATGCCAAGGCCAAGAAGCTGAGCTGCAACCTCCCAGACTTCCTCCTGTAAAGTTGTCAAAAATGAAACTCATCATGTTGTTCAAATAAGCGAAAATTATGAACTATTCCACCTCCATAAAATTTATTTCAAGACAAAAAACTAATATTTAAATCTATAGGCAACAAGACACTAAATGTTGTAATGATGAACTTGGATTCTAGCTTACCAAAACATTGGTCAAGGCCAAACAAGCATAAAAATAATACCACTCACTGATAAGAGTTCAGAGATTACTTATCATAGGTGTCGAAGGAAGGGTCACTGTCATGTCGGAAACGAACTGGTTCACCAAATAACTTCCAGGGGAGCACCAGTTCAGGGAACAGTTAAACACACAAGGGATTGGGCGGGAAAATAATGAGAAAACTTCAAGAAGGATATTCGAATCTAGCAGAAGCCGGGGAAAGGGAGAGCTGGGGAGGTCTTTCCAACATCTTCCCTAGGAAATCAATCACTCTGATTGATTTCCACCACCATCTTACCTTCTTCTATTGCAATCTCTGCATTTAGCAATGCAAAAAGCCTTTCTTTCCATTTCTTGATTGGAGTTCTAACAAAAACCTTTACCTTAAAAGACACAAGCACCAGGAATGTGACACGAGCCTAGATCGTATCTTTGAGAATTGAGAGTAAAATCAGATGTAACCAGGGAGTGCACTTAAAGAGAGGGATTCCCGTTCCTCTCCAAAACGCAAAGGAGTTACTCCAATGATCTATTCCAAGATGAGTTACCCTTCAGGCCTGGCCATATTTATAGCCTACATGCAAGCTTAGGAGTATTACAAGAATGCCCTTTACTATTACACTTTATTGAGGGCTTTATTAGTTATTAGCCCAAACTCTATTTTTGGGTCGTAACAAAAAGCAGAAATTTAAATTATATTTACCTTTGCAGAAACCTCTCCAAGGTTGCCAGAAATAGCGAAATGATTTTGAATCACACGAAAGGAAGGATCTTTTAAACCTCTGGCAACAGCCTGTTACAATTAAAGTGTCATAAGCAAATTAAAATGTTATATTATATTGATTTTTCATATAAGCCCTTTACATTGATTGAGGTACATTGTACCAGATCTAGTCTACTGTTTCTTTTAACTGTCCCCATGTTTATGACTTGAAGTCATCCTCATTCAGTGCCAATGAATGCTCTCTCTCTCTCTCTACTGTCAAGGGATTAGGTTTTCATCAGTAAGTAATTCACCATTTAACACGAACTGACATCCTGAGGCAAATGAATGAAACAAAGCAAAAGAAATGCATCCAGATACCTTGGAAAGGTTCCCCATGGAAGCCAGCGGGAGAAAGTACGCTGGGTATAATTGCGTAGACAATTCAAATAAGCTGCAAACAAACAAAATACTGAGCAAAAAATCAAAATAAACTTGGGCCTAAATGGATTCCAACCGAACCTTCCCGCGCTGCCAATGAAATCAGCATACATGCGCCATAGCTTTGGGTCATCATCAAAAATCTTCCCAAATCGTCCACCTGAGAAACAAGGTTTAGCAAAAAATCTCTGAATGGAGAGCTTTTAAGAGGTAGTTCCACCAACAAGCAGACGACCAACAGCACCAAGACCATCCTTTGATACCCATCTGAAATTCAATCAAAGAAAATTGACAAAAGCAACAGTAGACTTTTGGATCCTTTGAGCCTGTACTTTTAATGAAAATACATGCTCAAATGATAGAGCCATTATTCTTAGACCTTCCCCTCCCAGTTATTTGACAGAATACATCACCTAATTACAGCAGCAGAAGCAGCAGCTGTTGATCCAGAAAAGGAGCCGACACCTACAGCCTGTAACATTTGATCCACAAACTTGCTTGGAATTTTGTAACATGCGATGAAATCCTGAGACTAAATAGGGAAATAAACGTAAATCTGAAAAACGAAATTCGAAATCACACGGGCTAGTGCCATATGGTTTTTACTTTTTTCGAGATCCCCTTTAATGGAAGATTAAGCAGAACCTCTCCAATAGTAATAGCTTTTTTTCGGGTAGATAGATAGCTAGCCATCTCCACTGCGTACCTTTAGTAGACTGGACGTCACCAATGCATGACAAATCCATCCGGTTACATTAGTTGGGAACTGCAGCAGCATATACTCCAAATAATCATCTGACACCGATTCTGAAGTTCACAACAAATCTTTCGGTCAAAACTGTGTATAGCCGACTTGGCAGACGCCATTTATCCAGTCTCACCTGGAAATCCTTCGGGAAGGATAAAGGTCTTGAGGGAGTCCATCAGCCAAGAGAATCGGTTCGAGAGTCTTCCCTTTTGTGTTACATCCGCAGGAGACGTGCTCGTCGCCCAGAAAGAAAGCAGACGCGAATCATCAGAGGAGTCCAGCGCGTACCTACGAAGACACCACTTTTGTGTCACAGAAGGCGAAATGCAGGACCCTTTTGCGTGGACGGCGTAATTGAATAGGAGGTTCCTTCTCTGACTCAATTCCCCACCTCGAGAGTGTGTTCTGATCAGTACCTCTTGGCGGCGCCATTCTCATATCTCTCCACCAGCAACACCTGCTCTGGGCTGGGTTCTCTTCCTGCTCCCGTCTCCGCGGCGCTCGAGCCGCAGCCTGAATCTAGGTTACGGCGGCGAGGCTGGTACACGCGTCCCCATTTCGAGGAGAATTCAACCAATTTGGTCGAAGAAGGCGACGCCGTGACTCCAACAAGTATGTCGGATCGGTCAGGAGCACCACCATTGTAGATCGCTAGATGGAGACCCCGCTTCCCGGCGCGGCGGCTACGGTTGGGGAGAAGTTGCTGAGAGGATGCCGGACTGCAGCAGCCGCAGCAAGAAGAATCCAGAGACGATAGCATGTCGGGAGATGTTCTCTTTCGCCTATGATAATAAATATACTTGTTGTTAGTTCTTCCGATTTGGATTTTCCTCTTCCCCGCGCAATTTTCTGGCCACATGGTCCAGATTATCCATGGCCGTCCATCTCGTCAATCGAGGGTCGTCCATCTGCAACGTCTACCAGGCTGAGGCCCGGCTGCTTGCTCAGGCCAGAGCCTCTGAGTAGCCGCCTCACGCGGGAGGCCTCCCCCCACCTCCCGGTAGTCGCGTACAGGCTCGACAACAATACGTACGGCGAGCTGCTCCTCGGCCCCGCCTCCAACAACCTCTCCGCCACTTTACGCCCGGTGATCACATCGCCATGAATCCGGCAAGAAGACAGCAAGCTACCCCGCGTCACTGCGTCTCCTCCTTCTCTGCGAATCGACCGACCCTCTTCTTCTTCAAGATATCGTTCCGCCTCCTCCAGCCTTCCCGCCCGGCCCAGCAGATCGATCAAAGAAGACAGGTGTTCTACTCCGGGGTTTATCCCGAAAACCTCCGCCATGCAGTGGTAGATTTGGCGTCCTTGGTCCACCATCCCGGAGTGACTGCACGCCGTCAGGAGCCCCGAGAAGGTGCATGAGTCCGGCGATAACCCCTCCGCGATCATCTCCGCGAATAGCTCCAGTGCTCTCGTCCCTCGCCCGTTGCTTCCCAACCCTGCTATCATCGTGTTCCAGGAGACGAGATTCTTCTCCGGTAGAAGACGGAAGATTGTCTCCGCGTAGCCCATCTTCCCGCACTTGGCGTACATGTTCAGCAGAGCGTTGTGAAGCGCGACGTCCGCGGAAGAAGCCGCCCCAGTTCGGAGGACCTTAGCGTGGATCTGGCTCCCGTGGTTGATGGAGGCGAGGCCGGCGGAGGCCGCCAGGGCGCCGGCGAAGGCGTAGCCGTCGAGCTCGGCCATAGCTCGGAAGATATTTAAACTTCTGGCGTGGTCGCCGTGGCGAGTGCATGCGGCCATAAAAGTGTTGCAGGAGACGATATCCTTGTCCTCGATGCGCCGGAATATCTTCTCGGAGTCCAGGAGAGAGCCATATTTGGAGTAGAGAGCGAGGACAGTATTGCCCACTAAGGAGGAGGAGTCGAGCCTGAGCTTGAGGATCAGGCAGTGAACGGCATCGACTTCCCCGGGACTAACGAGAGCGCCGAGAACGGCAACCAGGGTGAACTCATCTGCTCGCAGGCCTCGCCGGGTCATGTGCTTAAAAAGGTCCAAGCTTTTCTGAAACTGGAGATTATCCGCGGAACCCGCGATCATGGCGTTGAAGGACACGACGTTTGGGTCCGCCATGCGGGTGAAGATCGTTTGGGCGTCGTCGGGGAAGCCGCACTTCATGTACAGGGAGATGAGGGAGTTGCAGACGAAGGAGATGGCGGAGTGGCCGGTCTTGAGGGAGCGGGCGTGGATCTGGCGGCCGGCTCCCAGCGCGCACTGGCGCGCGCTGGCGCTGATGGCGCTGGCGTAGACGTACTCGTTCGGAAGGAAGGGCATCCGAGAGAAGAAGCCGAGGGCCGCGGGAGATTTCCCGGCTTTGTCGCAGCCGGAGATGATCGACGACCAGGAGACGAGGTTTCTGTGCTGCATAACAGCGAACACTTTTCGCGCCGTCGAGATTCTGCCGCATCGCGCGTAGAGGTTGATGAGATGGTTGGAGAGTATGACGTCGGAGTCGAAGCCAAACTTGAAGAGCGCTGCATGCAGGCACTGGCCGACGTGAAGTTGCCCGGACTTTGCGCAGCGGTGGAGAAGGAATCGAAATCGCTGCAGCATGTAATATCCCCGACCGTGACGGAAGACCAAATCAGCACAAGTAGAGAAGCAAAACAGATTGAAGAAACCACAAGACAGCAAAATTATATCTAAAATTAAAGATCGTTGAATGATGTGACTTCGACAGGCGTTAGATCAAATTACTTCTTGCTTTGAGAAGAAGGAAGAAGAGAAATAAGAAGAGACGAGGAGGATGGAAGAGAATGAGAGGGAGAGGCGAAGAAATCGCGGGGTTTTATGTGAGTGTAGAGAGATAGGGGGAAATCATGGGTCTAGAGAGGAGGGAAGAAGTGGAGGTGCCTCTCTTGATGTGGACGTTTTGTCCATGAGGCCTACCAACCCAATCAAGAATACAATGGGCAGATCATCATCATGATTTTATGCATGCTTGTGTTTCACAAATTCAGATGATGAAATAGAGTAAAATTGAAAATATGGATTCAAAAACAGGAGTTGATACCATGCTACATATGCTTGCAATTATAATGTTATTAATGCATTTGAAGTCATAATTCAAACAATTATAATGCATGTTCTTCTATTTTGAGCACATTTTTATACTTATGTGCTAATCATCTTAAAGTCTCAAAATTATTATTTTAAGGCTAATTTTATACTATTCATAACTTTGGTTTTTCAACTATTAAAATTCTTTAAGACGAGTCTCATTTTATTTAAGATTTTACATTTTTATGATTTACATTGTAAATATCAAATAATTTTTTTAATAAACTTTGAAAATTATTTAACTTTAGTTTTCAATTAATTAAATAAAATTTGGTGTCAAATATTTTTTTTCTCTTGTTTGTCCTTAAATTAAATCACAGACAGTGATAGATCATAGGATTTTTGATTTAATAAAAAAATTAGATAAAATAAGTTTTATTTTGAAAGATATAAATTTTCTAAATTTTTTATAATTTACTTAAATTTATTTAAGTGAAAATCTACACAAATGGGGCCTATTATTGGTGGCTAATGATAACCTGCAACTTATACTTGTATTTACATTATTATTAATACAAATTAAGACATTAAACATGTCATTCTTATGCATATTATCATACTTTGAGTGCATATTCATTATTCTATGAAATTTAAATTATAATATCAAAATATATTATTTTAAGGGATAATCATGTATAATTAAAATTTATAAATTTAGGGTAGATTATTCTCATTTTATATTTGATATTATAATTAGGTTTTAAATGAAAATAATAAGAGAAAATATTTTTATATATACTCATTTATTTTTTTAGTTTTATTTTCCAAAGATCAATCATCAGATTGAATGACCACACCCAGTTTTTACTTATTTGTACTCCCTCTCTTTGATGGTGTAAAACATTCTTGGATTTTTTATTGATCAAACCTTTTGGACAACATAATTCTTTAATCGTTTGTTTTCTTCCTCTTCTTGACTCGTTTCCGTGTCTAGGGAGTGCTTCAAATCAAGATTTTATCAAGGGAGAAGGAAGTGATCAATAGATTAGTCTAATTTTATTAAATTTATTCATTTTCTCTCTCTTTGAGAATAAATTTTCTCTCTTTATTTTGCTCTTTAATTTCTCCATGAATACTGATTTAAATTGAGTGATTTTTTCTTCCACTGATTTGTCTTGGAGTCTTCTTTCTAAAAATATTAGTTTCCCTATTTTTTCACGCCAATTCATTATCCAATTTGATCAAATTTTTAATACATCTATTTTTTCCTAATTCTCGTGGATTTAACTCTTACTCATCATTATCCTAATTAATTCACACTTAAATCATAAGTTCAGTGAGTTTGAAAATTATTTTGGCATGACAAAGTGTGTTTTCAATGATCTCACAGATTGGTTTTCTTAGCTAACATGGGAGACTTGATGTGGTTGTTTGTACTTACATGATGATTGGTGTCAATGCCTAAAGATGCCTCATGGCGCATAGGAGGCGTATGTGTGGTGCTTGATTAAGGGTGGCCAAAGTGCCTTGATAGGCCAAGCTATATTCACTCATGCCTTAAAGATATATAGCCAATATAGATTTAGAATTTTAGCAATGTAGAACTAAAGATCTTTTTTATTTCACGTGACATGATGGACCTCAAGAGTCTAATTTGTTGGAGCGGTAGTTCTGATGTAACTTGTATCTTGAATTGTCATTGGTGTAGTTAAGGCTTGGAATTGAGGATCAATAAATTTTATCAATAATTATTGATTTCATTCTGTTATTAATTTAAATCATTAATTTAGATCATTAATATCTTATGTTTTTATAAGTATGTTGGTCTAACCCATCATTTCTTATCTAAAGCTAATGGGTGTGTGTGGTTTCAAAAAAAGAAATAGGAATATCTAAGTTTACTTAAGAATCATATGATGATATCCTTACTTAGTGCCTTATTCATAAATATGCTAGATATCATATTGCTTTACTTCTTGCTTATTGATTATGCTTTACTTATTTACTTATTGCTTATTTAATGTAAGCAATATCTCTAACTATTTCTTTGATGTTAACACAATATCTTTATTTAGTTACTGTAAAGATAATATAATGTCTTTATTTAGTGTTTCACTTATTTACTGTTGCTGATGGCATTATTGTAATTTGCTCTTTCGAATCTGTCTCAATAAAAGGCTTTAGGGTTTCAAACGGAAAGGTAGACATTATACTGTCGCGATTTTGTTTTATTTTCAAAGAGAAGAACGACATCGCTCTCTAGTGATCTTGAGTTAAGAAGGCGACGAATCCAATCTTTTAGTTTTCTGTCAAAGCGGTAGACGAGAAACGCCTTTTGAGCTCTTCTGACGACAACACGCTGAAGCACTTTCATTCTTCAATCGATCGGAAGTTCCGTCAATCATTTGATTATATCTTGTTCTTAGATTATTTGTTGTTTTGGTTTTGATTTGGTACTAAATCGTCTGGATCGAATCTTCCGTTATCGTTGTCTGTTTTGAATCTGTTCTACTGTTCGCGAAATCTTAACTGTAGCAAGCTTGAATCATTCAGAGTATTAATCAGGTTATTGACTGAATCAATCTATTTTTTTTCTCTATTATAGATTCCTATATAATCTAGTTTGATTAGCTCACCCTGCTCTGATGCAGGACGCGGTGGTGAAAACCCTCGTGCCTGTTCAATGGGGGCTGAGGTTGACCGACGGTAGCCGGTTAAACCTAACCTATGGATAAGCAAATCCTAGACCCTAAGTATGGGACCTAACCTAAACCTAAGCACATGCAGACGTGCCGATCAGCGGAGTCGACTCCGAGTGACCCGGGGAAACTCGCGATGATGGATAGGGTGAGATCCTCTCGATCCACGTCCGGAGGCGTGGAAGTCGCTCGTCGTGGAGTAGCCAGGAGGCTGCAGCCCACGCTCGGTACCGGACCTGACGTATGCGTCAGAAATCTCAAACCTATATCCGTCTATCCTGTCTACGTCGTCCGATGGCGGTGGAGACGAGTAAAGGAAATGCTTCAAAAAGTAATTAAACTTTAAAAGGAGGGGTCGAAGCTAACCTGCGGGGCGGGGTGCCCGGTGAGTCGTGGCGTAGTGGAGAGTCGTCGGGCGCGGCAACGATATCGGAAGACGGGGCGAGTCGGCGAGGGAGCACGGAGGAGCGGTCGGCGCAGGGCGGGGCGACGATGAGTCGCAACGAGCCGGACGGGTCGCAGCGAACACCCGGTGAAGGCGGGAGGCGGCGGCCCGGGCTCTGCCTGTGGCGGTGCGGGCCTGGCTCGTGGTGGTCTCAGGTCTGGCCGAGGGCCGGCCCGGGCGGCTTCGGGCCGTGCCCGGGTCGCTTCGGGCCGGTGCGGGCCGTTTCTGGGCCGGTTCGGCCGGTCTGGACCGGCTCTGGACCGGTTGGGCGGCCCCTGGCCCGGTCTGTGGGCCCGGTCGAGAGTCGAGCCAGTGCGGGCCCGGTTCGGGCCGGGACCGGCCTGGGACGGTCTGGACCGGCTGGGCTGGGAATCGGCCTGAGCAGCCAGACCAGGTCCGGGGCGGTCCCGGCTGGTTAGGGCTGGCTCGGGCCGGCCTTGGAGCGGTCCGGGGTGAGGCAGGCGGCCCGGACCGGACCGGTCGAGAGAAGTGGGGGATGGGTGACGGCTCGTTTTTATGCGTCGTTAAAACACAAATACGATGGTCAAACAAAATTTATAAAACCGAACTCACAAAGACAAGATAGAATAATCAAGTACTGGGTAAGTATCGGGTCGATCCACAGAGAGCAGGGTTGACTTTAATTGCAGAGTTGACTTGGTCAAACTTAGGTTTAAAACAAGTTTTAAATAAGAGAAAATAATATTTAAGATATGAAAATGATATAAATAAGGTAAATAAGAAGTTTTAAGAATTGAAATCTCGGATTTGACAGAGAAAAGTCAAAAGTCAAAGTCAAAGCATTGACTTTGACCAGCAGTAGGTGTTCTGCAAAATCAGAGAATCAAACCGAGTCAGAAGATTACGAAAATTATATATTTGGAAACTAGAAAGAAAATGGAATTTATTGATATAATTTTTGTAATTTTTGGATAAGAAATTGATTTATTATGAATTATTGAAAATCAATGATCAGAGAATCCCTGAAATGAACACCTCAGAGGAAATCTTCAAATTGAATGCCCAAATGAAATCCAAATCTTGAAATTTATATGTCAATAGAAAGCTAAGAACCAGAGGAATCCAAAAAGACCGAAATTATCAAATTCTGATTTGTCAATAAAAAGTAATTGACTCCAAAAGTCAACGTTTGACTTCTGATGAAGGATGAACAGTCCGTGGTCAAACGTTAAATTGAAGGGTCAAATGAACTCAGAATTTGATGAAATTGCTATCCACGGAAAGCTGATGAAAAGAGGAATCCAATGAAACCAAAATCAAGTGATTTGGAATTATAATCAGAGAGATATCCTATTTTCAAAATCAGCGACTTTTCGGACTGAAATTTGGGGAAAATGAAGAACACTATGAACTAATTTGCAAAATTAAACTTCTAAATCTAATAAAAACTCAAATTACCTCTTGATAATCGATCGAATCTCACTAATAACCCGATTGCCACGAGAATTAAGCTCCAATTTGCACGAATTGGAGTGAATTTGCTCGGATCCTTTCTCACGGACTTTCGGAATTCAAGGGGAAAATTCGATGAAATCAAGGAGGAATTCGCGATCAATCCCGCTCCAATCCCTTCGGAATCGAGTCTAAACGCGGGGGGATCACGATGAACTTAAGATCTTCCTCGAAATTCGCTTAATTCCTTCACGAATCAATCAAAAGTTGAAGAACAAGAGAGGGAAATACATGCTTTTAAAGAGGGAATTAGGCCCGAAATCGTGGCCAATTGGTGTGGATGTGGACGCGGATTTGCAGCGTCGAGGGAGCGGTTTCCTTGCGCGGCGTTGTAACTCCCAAATTTGTGGCGAATTTTTCTCAAAAATTAGCCTTAAGATTTCGCCACGTTTGCACCATGATCGGGCCACGATCACGCCGTGATCGGCCACGATCATGGCTCGATCCACGATCACTAGCTTCCAATAGAGACTTCCCGAAGCTCGAGGAGATGATTCCGTCCTCCAAGAATCATGATCGCGGCTCGATCGCGCCACGATCGCGGTCCGATCGGGCCGCGATCGTGGAGTTCTTCCACTAGCCTTCCGCGCCGTCCGATCGCGTCTCGGGTAGCGAACGGTGGGATTAATCCGATCCCGTATACCCCGATCGTAGATCACGTTCACCGCCAGCCGTCGATGGAGATCTATCGCCCTTCAATTTGATGCCGATCGGGAGGTCCTCGGATTGCCACGTGGCGCGAGGTAAGACGTCCGATGCGCGTCACTTAAGTCCTCTTTTTAGCACGTGTCTTGATGAAGATCGCGTGGACTCCGGTCCACGCGATCCACGTCTGCGATCAGCGCCCGGCGCAGATCCGACGCCCGCCGTGCCGCCCACGTCACCTGCAAGGTAAGAACCGTGTAGGACATAGTCCCACACGGAAGATAATTTGCTCCCCTATAAATGTAGGGCGGTTAACGCCTAATGCGTTACCGCCCCTAAAATCTAACCAGGAGCCCACTGACACCGTGGGCCCTCCACATGCGAACCCCTGCCGCCACGTGGCGCCCCACACGAGCGCCCCACGTGGGCCGTCCCGCGTGGCCTCTGCCACGCGTCAGCGCCACTGCGCCACGCGCGCAGCCACACGCGCCTACTGCCACGTGGCCTCGGCGCCACGTCGCAACGCGCGATGGACCTGGCGCGCCACGTCAGCCCGTCGCCTGGGCCCGGTCGCCACGTCAGCTCCGCGGTAAGCCTACCCCCTTTTTCTATTTTTTTTAATAGAAAAAATACTCAAAAATTCAATTAAAAATCAAATAAAAATCGGAAAAAATAGTATAAAAATTCAGAAATTCATATTTCTCAAAATACAACTCCTTTTTGATCGAAATTTTCTCCATTGGATCACAAATTCTTTTCTTTTTAATATCATGTCATTTAAAATATGTTTTCAAGAAAGAAATAAGAATGAATTAAAAATTTCATTAAATAAGTTCTAATTAAACATTTTTAAATCATAAATTCATCCTAAAAAGTCATCCTTCCAAACATTTACTAAAGTCAAAACTCATTTAATCACTGAGATTAACTTCTATTAATCTAAACAAAAGATTAATCATATTTTAAGCATGAAATTATCTCTAATTTATGCATAATATCAACTTTAGTGAAATGACATGCCAATGGAGAAAATTCCTAAAAAGTATGATAACATGCATCATATTCACATAAAATAAGCATGAATATGAGTTAATTAGGGTAAGAATTCAGGTTATAAATGCATGTTATCAATGGGGCGATTCCCGCTGAGTCGGCTCAGCGGGAATCGTTCAGTCCCCTTTCGGCCCCTGGCTAGGGCGTCCTTGCGGATGGCGGCGGCGCGCGGCGAGGGGAAGTGGGGCGGCGATTCCGGAGCGGCGGAGGGAGCGTCGGGCGGCAGGTCGGGGAGGGATGCAGGGGGCGGCGGTTGGATTAGCGAGGGTTTGATTTTGTGAGATTGGCGAAATGGGTTCGCGAGGGCGTGAATCAGGGCGGAAATTCCTGATGGGGGATTTTGGGATGCACGGGATTTAGGGGAAGTGGAGACACGGGATTTTGGGAAGTGACTGACGGACGGGAAGGGGCTGCGGAAAGGGATAATTGGGAGGAGGACGTGGGCGGGGATTGTCGGTGAGAGGCTGGACGTCGGGGAAAGTCTGACGGGTGATGGGAGGATGCGAATCGGGAAGTTTGGGCGAGAGGGAATAGCTCGGAGATGGGGGTGGGCCGGGATGGACGGAAAGGTGAGGTCCGTGGAGGAGATGGTCTTGCCGGAGGTGGAGCGGGGGATGGCCGGAGATGGAGAGGGCTGGAGTGGATGATCGGGAGGCTGGAGAGAGAATGGCGGTGGGGATGGAGGAGGTGCTGGACAGCGGCGGCGGCGGCGAGCAAGGGCGGCGGCGGCGGCTCGGCGGCGGCGGCGGCGCTAGGTCGGCGGCAGCGGCTGGAGCAGCAGCGGAGAGTATCAGCGTGGCCGGGCAAGGAGTGGCGGCGGTCGTCGCGGCGGTGGCGGCGGCGGCACGGAGGCGTGCGGCGGCGGCGGCGGCGGCGGTTGGACTCCTTCCCCGGCCTTCCGTGAGCAGCCACTCGAGATGGAGGAGACTCCTTTCTTTTTTTCTCAAATGACGGCTAGGGTTTGTGGGGGGGTCCCTTCCCCTCTTATAGAGCCCATAATGGGCCGAGAGGGGAAAGGGCCCACTTGAGGCCCACAACCCAAAACCCAAAATACTCATAGAAAACAAAGGTTCACAAAAGAAAGGGCTTCACGAATGGGATCCCGAAAAGGGAAGAACCCACCCGAACGCCTAAAGGGAGAGAAGAAATAAACGAGGACCCACTTAAACACGTGCGGGTCAAAAGTTCATAATAAAGAAATAAAGAAATAAAGATAAGCGGATAGATCCGCGCGCGCAAAAGGGCTCATCCGGCGCCGTGGTATCGTGTCTTGGTGGCGACGGGGGTCGTACGCCACCATGCTCTAAGCTTGATTATTAGTTGTTTGTATGAAGTGTGTTTTACACGAGATCTAAACTTGCACCTATTGAACCCTTCAGTTTTTCCCGTTAATTAAGATCTCAGTTAGCTAATTTTATTACATTAAGATTTAAATCCCTGTCTATTCAATTTAAGTAAGCTTTTAATAACTTACTTAAATTTATTTAGAATTACCCCTTTTTTAAATCGGTTTGTTTCGATTACGCTCTCAGTAATATAGAAAGATATATTTTGTAATTTTCAAAGTCTGTTATTATCGATATCTTATTCCTCTGTGGATTAACACTGACAGTTAGGCTCAAGAGGCATTTCAAGTAAGTTTTGTTTAATCTCAATCCAGTTATACATTCTGCAGATTGAAATCAATAGTGACAAACAGGAGGTATTTTTCTTGTTATATTCCTTTAATTTATTTCATCAATTACATAGTTCTTAAATTATCGTTCAAGTTGTCTATTGATTAATTTAGTTGGATTAATTGCATCTAATTATTCTCTGCTATCATAATTTCTGTTATCTTAACATACATCAGGTTGAAATCCATAGTGACAGACACGAGGTATTATGATAGTTATATTCAATTAGTTTATCTCATCGTTTGCATAGTCTAAATTGCGGTTCAGTTTGTTCAGTGATCAAGTTAATTGGTTTGTTTGTATCAAATTTATTTTCTGCTATCATAATTTCTACTCTCTTAATATCCAACGTTGTGAGTCAAGGAAAGTCAACTCTGTCAAGAGTCAACCCGTGTCAGTACGGTCAATCTCAATTAGGAAATCAATCTCAGTTAAGAAGTCAACCTTGTTAGGAAGTCAACTAGGTCAAAGATCATTCAAAGTCAACTGGTGTCAGGAAAGTCAACTCTATTAGAAAAAAGTCAACTTTAGCATAAAGTCAACTCTACTTTAGAAGTCAACTCAAAGTCAACAGAAATCAGAAAAGTCAACTTTAGGTCAAAGATCATTCAAAGTCAACTGATGTTAGGAAAGTCAACTATGTCAAAAAAGTCAACTTTAGCAAAAAGTCAACTCTAGTTTAGAAGTCAACTCAGAGTCAACAAAACTCAGAAAAGTCAACTCTAGGTCAAAGTTTAATCAAAGTCAACTAGAATCAAGAAAGTCAACCCTGTTAGAAAAAGTCAACCTTAGCAAAAAGTCAACACTGGTCAGAAAGTTATCATTAGTCAGGAGAGCCACTCATTTAGGTAGCATTGTTTAGATACAAACCTCTCTTCATCCACACACGTTGAGGACGAGAGCGTCTCAATCGTTGGGACGAGAAGGAGTCTATACTTGGGGAGCGGGAAGATTGAGTGAAGCCGGAAGACAAGGTCTCAACTTTCCGGTAGTTGGTGGCATTAGCGAAAGAGGCACGACAGGGCGTGAAGGAACGAGCGATCGAGAGGTGATCGGCCTGAGGGAGTCAGAGCATCGGGGAGCCGAGGAGGTCGAGGCCTAGTAGGTTGTGCCGTAGGGACAAGTAAAGGGGAGTGTTAGGTTTGCCGTAGGGGGCAAATCTAAAACCTTGTATTTGAACATTGTCCTTCACCCATTTGAGGGGTGAGAGGATTAGGTTTTATTTGGTGAGGAGGAGGCTCCGAGTCTATAGTACTCAGGACTGGATTAAGGGACATTAGGTCCCCCAACTAGTATAATAATATCCAGTGCACCGAGAGGATAAGGAGTGAGTGATTAACCCATAAATCGTAGTAAACAGTTAATCAGAAATCAATAATTAGAAAAATAACTCATAAACCTAATTCACCCCCCTCTTAGGTTAATCTACCACCATATTGGGAACTTTATAATTGATATTATGTGGCCTATAAGGCAATCACACTTCTATATAGCTTATTTATGTTCATTGAAATAAAATTTATTTATTGTCGTGCTTGTGTGATATTTGTAATGAAGTCCATGAGCATATGCAATGACTAAGTGAATTATGATGAGATCATAATATAGTGATCACTAGTCTTTAAACATATGTTCTAAATATTCTTATTTGTGGGATGTTCAAGAAGGATATTAAATTATCCGAAAAGAGTAACACTATCTAATCTGACTCATATGATGAGTATGGTTGATCCTGTAGTCATTAGTGCAGAGACACTAAGGATAAATAGCGAGTGCTCTTTGGAGAAAGAGTTTACTGAATTGATATATATGAATCCTTGAATGATAATTATGCCTAACTATCAATCAGGTTGATTCATGTTATGATTGTGCATATGATCCTTTTACTTGAGACGCCAAAGACATCTTGTTGATAGATGATCGTGTTTTGATCATGACTGGCGAATCCTAGCCACGAGATCTCTAAAATATCATATATTGGATATGATATGTGAAAAATCCAATTGGATGGTGAATTTATTGGGGGGGGGGGGTTGAATTAGTATCTTTCGAATATTTTTTTTTCCTAGTTCATTTATGAATTGGTTGATTATCTACTCAAATCCTCACGTCACTCGTACACTAGGTTTTTTATACTAGAACAGGATATCCAAACCCCCCATGCCAGTCCCAGGAGGAGACAATCCTTTCAGAGTCACTCCTCACCTTGTTAATCCCCTAGTAGCAATTACTAACTCGGATAATCAAATCAAATTTCAAATATGAGCTTTCAATCCAACCCGCTCATGCTCTCAGTCAGTGACCTTACTTCTCTGCCATCCTTCGTGTTGGGCTCTAATGTCGATAAAATTTAAAATATTCGATAATTTTTTGATAAAATTTTATCAAAACATCAAATGCAGCGGAAAACATTGAATCAGATATTTAAAACACCAAACCACCAAGAATAGATGATCCTATCATCTATGATGCAGGACCGACGGGGTGAATCGGTCCGGCGCTAATGTCCTCTAAGGGGAAACTATGGATGGGTTGATCTACGTGCTCTAAGTGATGCGATGATATCTAAGGTCTCCACAAACAGCCAACCGACCAGTGCGTCGTCACGGCGATCCTGGGGGTACGCCGAGTAGGATGGAGCGGGAGTCCTCCCAGATCCGTCGATGCAGGGGAGAGAGCAGCCTAGGGTCGTCGGAGCAGCTCGATCGTCAACCCGGCGACCGGATCCACGATCCCAATCCCGAACCCACGACGTCACTCGGGCTAACTATGTCCGAGGGCGGTGGGAGACAAATGCGGGGAAATGCTGAAGGAAATATAGACTTCAAAGTAAAGTAAGGGGACGAATGCCTAACCTGCAGGGGCGCGAGCCAGTCGGTGAGGGGAAGTCGTCGGGCGCGGCACGCGATGTCGGACACCGGGCGAGTCGGCGACGGAACGCGAGGGCGGCTCGACGCGGTGCGGAGTGATGATGAGACGAGGTGAGTCGGACGAGCGCAACGAACACGAAGGCGGGAGGCGGCTCGGGGCGAGTCGGGGCGGGTTGGATCGATCGGGGTCGACCCGGGCGTCGCGGGGGCCGGCTTGGACCGGTTTTGGGCCGGTTTTGGCCGGTCTCAGACCGGTCGCAGGCCGTGCAGGCTGTCTCGGGCGGTGCAGGCCCGGCTCGGGGCGAGTCGGACCGGTGCAGGCCGGCAGGCGAGCTGGGCCCAGGGCGGGCGGTCTGGGACCCGGTCGGGCTGGCTGGGCGGTCTGAGCCCGGCACGGGGCCGATGCAGGCCCGGTCGGACCGGATTGGGTCGGTCGGCTAGCCTGAGGTCGCTGGCCCAGGGCCTGGGCGGTCGGCCGTCTGCAGTGGGATCGGCGGGGAGTCGGGCGGTCCGTGCTGAGCAGGGCCGGTCCGGGCGGCTCAGTGAGGCGCGGTGAGGGTGGGGCGGGCGATTCCCGCTGAGTCGGCTCAGCGGGAATCGTCCGATCGGCGACTTCGTTCTAGGGTTGGCGGCAGGCGGACGGGCGCGCACGGCGATGGAAGGCGGCTCGAGGCGGCGTCCCAGTTCGAGGGAGGGCGTGCGGGGCGTGCGGCGGCGGCGGGGAAAGGCGGGCAGCGAGGCTGGAGGCGGCGGCTTCGGCGGCGCGGCGCTGTGCGCGGCGGTGGCGGTCGCGGTGGCGTCCGTGGATAGGGAACCCCAGCGGCCTTGCGCGGCGGCGATGGCGGCGGCTCTCGGGCGGCGATGGCGGCGGCGTCGAGGTCGGCGAGCGGCGGCGGCGGCTGAGCGCGGCGGCGGCGGTGGCGAGCTTCGAGGCGGCGGCGATGGCGGCGGCGTTCAGCAAACCCGGAGATAGGGCAAGGAGTGGCGGCGGAGGCGGCGGCGGCGGCGGCGGCACGTCCGGTGCGGCGGCGGCGGCGGCGGCGTCGGCGGTTGGACTCCTTCCCTAGCTTTCCATGAGCAGCCACTCGAGAAGAGGATCTTCCTTCTTTTTTCTCAAATGACGGCTAGGGATTGTGGGGGGGTCCCTTCCCCTCTTATAGAGCCCTTGGCGGGCCAAGAGAGGAAAGGGCCCACTTGAGGCCCACAACCCACACCCATACTCATAGAAATAGAATAAGATGTTCACAAAATGGGAAGGGCCTTAGGCTAGGGTCCCGAAACAAAGGGAAGCCCACCCAACGGCCTAGAGAGAGAGAGAGAGACATGCAAAGGCCCGCTTAAACACGTGCGGGCTAAATAAAGTCATAATAAAAGAGAAAACGGGAAAGATAGCGCTACGCGCGCGAGCTCGTGGCGAGAAGAGGGTCTCACTTGGTGTAGTGAAACTCGGGATCCTTCGTCTTCGCCTGTCGAGGGGGTTGGACGCGCGTAGGTGTCGGCTCCACCGGCGCCGTAGTGTCATGCCTTGGTGGCGACGGGGGTCGTACGCCACCAATCTAGTATGAATGAGAAAACACACAAGGTTTTCTTGAAGGAGTTCTTGTAGCTATTCAGGTGTCTAGCCTCTATCGGTATCCACACGGTCTTCGGATTGTTGGATCTCCTCTCCAAAGCTCTTCACCAAGAGAGAAAGAGAAGAAATGAGAGAATTCTCACAAGACTTGCATGGGTACCTTGAGTTGTGGTCATTCTCTCCCTATTTATAGACATTTGGTACGCGATTTTTTTCATAAAAACCCTCATAATTATGTCTATATCCACCAACATCCATAGATCTTATGTATGTGACCCTCTAGATCCATATATCTCACTAGTTAATAACTCTATAGACCAAATAACACCTTATTGGTCAACATTAATTAATTATTTACATCCACATATAGATTAATTAATCTAGGATCGATTTAACCCAATCTATAGGTTGAGTTGCCAGCCCGTCTGGTACCAAGCTATCCCACGTACTCTAGGACATATAGAGTATGCAAGAACTCACTTATAGAACCTTTCCTTCATTGATTATCATATATGTATAATCCTTCATCCGCACGAGACTCATGAATGACTTAGGGTACGGTCAACTGTCAAACCCTAATCGGTCACTCAAGTTAGTACAGATGCATGTAGAAATCATTGGGAACTCCTCCGATATTTTTACTATCTTAGCCAAGGATTTCATCGCATCTCATTCCTTGAGTCAATCTCCTTAAATACTGAGGGCGGATGATCCCATCTTGATCACATAATCATCTTCGTGGACTTCACGTCATATCCAATATATGACATTTTAGATATCCCGTGGCTAGGGATTCGTAAGTCATAATCAAAACATGATTATCCATCCACAAGATGTTTTTGGTGTCTCAAGTCAAAGGACCACATACACAACTATGACATGAATCAACCTGATTGACAATTAGGTATAATATCATTCAGGGATTCATACGGATCAATTTAGTGAACTCTTTCTCCAAAGAGCACCCATTATCTATATGTAGTGTCTCCACACTGATGGCTATAGGATAAGCCATACTCATTGATAACATGCAATCGTAACACACAAAAATATGATTATTAATACAAATTAAGGCATAAAACATTCTATTTGTATGCATTTTATCGTACTTTGAGTGCATTTCTATCATTTCATGCAATTTTAAGTTATAATATCAAAATACACTAAATTAGGGATAATTATGCAAAATTAAGAATATATTTTATAATGGATTATTCCCATATAAATTTGAGATTATAATTAGGTTTTAATGTTAAATAATAAGAGAAAATATTTATATACACTCATTTATTTTTCTAAGTTTTGTTTTTCTAGAAGAAATGAGTGTATTTTTTAAATAATAAGTTATTCTCTTGTTATTTAAGTATTTTGAATTTTTATAATAATAGATAATTGAATTTCTGATCCAATGAAACAAATCTGGATTAATTTGGAGTAATATTTTGAAAGTTATAAATTTTCTAATTTTTAGGGATTTTCCTGAAATTTTAATGAATTTATAAGGATTTTCCATAATTAAAAATTGATTTTTCTGAAATTTCAGATTATTTATAGCGCGTATGTGACGTGGCGCAATTTGGAGCGTCCGATCGATCGGGATCGATGATCAAGGGCGCGATGCGACGTGGCACACCGTGGGACGTCCGATCACGCGATTAAATCGCGATCGTTGATCGTCACTTAAAGCGCATTATTACTCGTCGGAGAATCATTTTAAATACGATATAATCTCAGCCGTTCATCAAGAGAGTTATAACGACTGAGATTAAACCGACAAAAACGCATCCGGAGCGTTTGATCAAGATCAAACGGATGGCGTTTCAAGCGTTATTTCTAGAGCGCGCGACGTGGCTTCATTTGGCAGTCCATCTCTGATCCAATGGCCACGACTTAACCGTAATGATTCGCAATGATGCCTTTCATCAAGGCCGTTGATCGAAGATGAAGCGTTTCATCGGACGGTTACACCCAAATTGGCTATAAATTGAGATGTTCTTGGACATTTTTATATATTCTTGGATGATTTAGATCAATTGAACTATATATACACCACCATCCTTGAATCTCTTGCTTTCAATCGTTTCTAGACTCATTTCCATGTCCACGGATATGTTAAAAGTAAGATTTTATCGATCGAATAGAGACAATTCACCTCTTGAACACCGAAGATCATTTTCAAAATTGCGGAATGAAAAGCCTTAAATCTGGCAATTAATTGGATCATTTCGATCGCTATCTCGGGTTAGATTACGTGCATTCCTCCTAATCTTTCCTCATGTTTCATTAATTTGTAATTTAGGATCGTTAATTTAGTTAATTTAGTCTTTTAATTTCAGTTTTCTCTTAATTCGCATTAAAAAATTTCTCCCTAATTCACTCATCGATTTCTCAACAAAGCTTGATCCAAATCGAGTGATTTTTAATTCTGTGGATTCAACTTTGAGTTCTCTTTCCAAATCTATAATTTTCCCTAATTTCTCACCTCAATTCATTGTCCGATTTGATTGAATTTCAAAAGATCTTCCAAAAATCCTTTATTTCTCGGTGGATTCAACCCTTATTCACCACTATACCATTTAATTCGTGATTAAATCATAAAATTGGTGAGTTTGGCTTTATTTTTTACACAAATTGGCGTGCAATTAATGATCACATCGATTGGTTTTGTTACTCATCATATCAGTTGGATTAGATAACGCTATTCTTTCTGGATAATTCGATGTCCTTCTCAAATATCCCATGAATAGGATGTTAGATCTAATCTCTATTAAGTGGACATAGTTATGTATTATTGTGGATTAGTTATCATTTTAATCCCATTAAGTGATTCAATTATGTTTAATCTTAAGATTATGACATTCATATATGTGTGTGGAGGTTAATTATGTGTAGAGTCAGTAAATCAGTCCTTAGTCATTAATGGGCTGACTAATGACTGATTAGAGGCTTAAGCTTTCCTCCATCTCTATAAATAGGAGGCCATAGTCCACTTGGATAACCTGATGCTCATAGACCTCAAGATAGAATCCCATTTACTCTAGAGATCTAGAGGTTACATCAGGGATATTCAAGAAGGCTATTCTCCACTTCAATAATCTACTTCAATGAAGATCAATTCGGTGAATCTAGGTATGAGTTTAATTCCGTGTTATCAATATGATTATTTTGATGAATTATGATCCATACTCGAAGTTCCAACAATTGGTAACCTGATGCCAATCTATCCATCTGTTCGTTAGGATGATTAGACGATTTTATTTTTCCAACAATTCATTACGATAGTTAGGGTTTTCTATTATCTATCTCAATGAAATTCAGAGGAAATTTTTCATCGGATCTTCTAGAATTTCATAGCAAAGTTCATTAAATTATTCTTCTCTTGTTGAAATTATCGGGTTGAAGTTCACTTGATTGCTTTCGTTTGTTGATACAATCATTGAGGAAGAGGAACAAAATTTAGTTATCAAAATTTTACAAAATTTAGAACATACCAAATTGGTATTGTTGTTAAAATAAAGAAGAAGGTGAACAACGGGGGAAGGGAGAGAATTATCTCCCGATCGTGATGCTAGGGGTAGAATCTTCGGTGATGTGTCTCGCAGCAGGATCTCGACGAACACCCTAAGTTCTTCCTCTTCAAATCGCATTGTTCTTGCGATTTAAGTCGATGACGATCCGGCTCTTCAGAAAGGGACTGTCTCCATCTCTTGTTGCCGCGATGAGTCGCGAAGAGAGAATGTGAGACCGATATAAAAATGAGAGATGCAAAGAAATTCATCACCGACAGTGAATTACCTATGAAGGAAGGAAGGAAACCGCCTCATATGGCGGTACTCAGGAATTAAAAAAAACAAAATTTCTCAAACCTAATGAAATGGCGGCAGAAATCATCTCGCCGCCTATCCGCCTCCAATTTTTCTCGTGTGAACATCAAGAATCGTCTCCTTCAGTCAGTTTTCTTTTACGATTTTGGTGTTTGAAATCATAAGAAAAAAGAGGAGATTGAAAATTCTCTCCAGCTGGCGATTGACGCATTGAACATGTTGCAACCACTATAGAAATTGCCGCAATCTCTGGAATTGATGAAGATGTCTTCAATTTCGCCAAAATCACTGCTTAGTTCTGCCAAAATCGATGTCATCTTCTGAGACCTGTTCATATGAAGAAAACGAGAAAAGAGGGGGAAACTCCAGCTTTCGATTGAAGGCGGTGAACACGCCAAAATCTTTGGTAGTTCTGCCGCAATTGACGATTTCCTCAACCCCTGTTCACACGAAGATTGCGGGGAAGAGAGAGAGAAGAAAAAGGCTCTTACGAAGAAAGTGGTCGTGAGCCTTATGTATGCTTGATAACATGCATATTTAACTCAAATTCTTATCTTATTTAACTCATATTCATGCTTATTTTATGTGATTATGATTCATGTTATCATAGTTTTTATGAATTTTCTCCATTGGTATGCCATTTTACTAAAGTCCATATTTATGCATTATTTAGGGTTAATTATGTGCTTTCTGGATGTTTAATCTTTTGCAAGGTTAGGTAAATAGAAATTAATTACTTTCGTTGATTTATTTTTACTTTAGTAAATAATTAGAAGAATTCATGAATGATATTAAATACACTTCTTAAAAGATTACTTATGTTTATTTTAAATTCATCTTATATCCTTCTTTTAATTTACATTTTAGCTGGATAATATTAAAGATGAAGAAATTTATGATTCAATGGAGAAAATTTGAGTTTAAAAGGAGTTATATTTTTAAAGATATGGATTTTTGAAGTTTTTTAGATTTTTTCATAATTTATTTTGATTTAATTCTCTTTAAAAAATGCAAAAAAGGGGTTTTATATCTCCACAAGACCCGCAGAGCTGATGTGGCATGTGGGACCTGCGCGGATGCAACATGGCACGCAAGGCCATGTGGCAGTGCCACACGGACCCACGAGCTGAGGTGGCACATACACGTGGCAAGGCCACGCAATTCCATGAGGACGCCCGGGTGGCGCCATGTGGCAGTGTGAGAGGCTGGCAGGTGATGGGCCCACGAGTTAGTGGGCCCAGGTTAGAGTATTGGGGCGGCAACGCAAAGGCGTTATGCCGCTCTACCTTATATACTCACCAAGTTCACCGATTTCTTCTGTGTGGGACTATGTTCCCGTGAAATTTAAATTTTTAGGTGACGTGGCATTGTGTGGCGCGTCAGATACGATCACGATGCGTTGATCACGTGGACTCAGAGTCCACCGGATCTTCATCAATGCACGTGGTTAATTCGATCCATTGATTTCATTAGTGAAATCGAACGGTCGTGATTAATCAGTTACCCGATTAATCGTGGGGGCAACACGTGGACTCACCTCGACGTGACGATGGAAATTGGATGGCAGAAATGGCAAGATCGTGAGATCATGGCCCACGATCATCACGCGATCGTGGCCGTCAATCGTTCTTCACCGGATCAAACGGCCCGTATTTTTCGTGCGGAAATCCCTTATAATATCGATGTTCTTCTTTGTAAACTTAACTCTTTATTGAATCGTGAAGAAATTAAGCGGTTTTTGAGCAAAATTCCTGAGTTCTTCGTGACCCCCCCTCGCGTTTAGACTCAATTGCGATCCAATTGGGGCGGGATTGACCACGAATTGTTCCTTGATTTGATCGAATTCTCCCCTTGAATACCGAATGTACGCCGAGGAAGAAACCGAGCAATACTCTTCAATCCGCGTGAATTGAAGCCAAATCATTGTGTCAATTGGGTTAGTAGTTAGAATCGATCATTCATCTTACAAAAAATTTGTATTTAGATTAGATTTAGGTAGTTAATTTTATCATTTTAGTCAGATTGTTCTTTATTTTTGCCCAAATTTTGTTCGAATTTTTGCTGTTTTTGAAATAAGGATTTCTCCCTGATCTTAAGTCTGAATTGTTTGATTCCAGTTTCAGTGGATTCGAGTTTCATCATCTTTCCATGGATAGCAAAATCGTAAAATTTTATCATCATTTGACCCCTCAATTTGATGTTTGACCAACTACTATTCATTTTTAATCTGAATTTAGGGATTGACTTGCGGGATTAATTACTTTTAAAATACAAATTAAAATTTGACAAATTTAGTCTTTTTGGAATCCTCTGGTTGTTAGATTTCCATTTATATTGAGTTGCAAGATTTGGATATGATCTAGTTAGTCAATTTAAAGATTTATACCAAAGTGTTCATTTCGGGATTTTTCTGATCTTTGATTTTCAATAATTTATAATAAATCCAATTCTTCTTGAAAAATCATGAATTTTAGATCAATAAATTCTATTTCCTCTCTAGTTTCTTAATATATAGTTTTCATAATATTTTAAGCTCTTTTTATTCTCTTATTTTTTAGAAAGTCAACTATTGGTCAAAGTCAATGCTTTGACCTTGACTTTTGACATTTCTTCTTAAAAATCAGTTTCTAAAGTCTTTAAATATCTTCTGTGATATCATTATATCATTTCCAGTAATTATATTATAAATTCATTTCTTAAAAACCCTTATTAAACCTAAGTTTGACCAAGTCAACTTTGCGATCATAGTCAATCGTGTTCCCTGTGGATCGACTCGATATTTACACTATACTTGATTTTATATCTTTGTTATTCTGAGTTTGGAATTATAAATTTTGTTTGATCGACGTTTTGTGTGTTTTAACGACCGCATAAAAATCTTCGTCAAGGGGCTCAAGTTTGTTCGAGACTAGATATTGCTTATATATTGGGGGTTTTGGGTCGATACATGAGTAATCTAGGTATGACACATTGGAAGGCAGCAAAATGAGTTTTGAGATACTTGTAGAGGACAAAGAATAACATGCTCATGTATAGAAAATCAGAACGACTACAGATCATTCGGTATTCTGATTTTTTTGGGATGCATTGATAGCAGAAAATCAACTTCAGGCTATATTTATTGGCTAGCTAGAAGAGCTATCTCATGGAAAAGTGCTAGACAAGCACTTATAGCATCTTCTACTACGGTAGAAGAATATATAGCATGTTATGAAGCATCAAATATTGGCAATTGGTTGAAAAAAAACGAGTTCAGAATGGACAACTGTCTATTGAGTACATCGGTACAAACTCCATGTTAGTAGATCCACTTACTAAAAGAGTTTCGGCTTCAATTTTCCGTGAACATATTACGTATATGGGTCTCAAATTATATGACGATATGTAATTTCAGTGGGAGTTTGGTGTATTTCGTGTGCTGATTATGTAACGAACATGTTGTTTAAGTTTACCATTATGAACTTAATTTTAGTTGATCTCTCTTCAGACTTCAGAGGACTAAGTTGAAAATGTACATGTACGAATCACATTTCATGTAATTTTCATGCTACACATCCACATACGATCTATGTCATTCATTCAATCAGTATATGTGATCATTGTTTGGGTTTAGTTACGCTCAATTTAACGAAAATCCCCTTGGTTCATTGATGGTTTGATGATGGACGAGATTGCTGAGAATGTTCGCAAATGATAGCATCAAGTTGAGCTCATAAAGTGACACTTCACAATATTCAGTTAATACATATCTTATCCAAGTGGGAGATTGTTAGATCTAGTCTCTATTAAGTGGACATAGTTATGTATTACAGTGAATTAGCTATCATTTTAATCCCATTAAGTGATTCAATTATGTTTACTCTCAGGATTACGATATTTATATATGTGTGTGGAGGTTAATTATGTGTAGAGGCAGTAAATCAGTCATTAGTCATTAATTGGCTGACTAATGACTGATTAGAGGCTTAAGCTTTCCTCTATCTCTATAAATAGGAGGCCATAGTCCACTTGGATAACCTGATGCTCATAACCCTCAAGAGAGAATCCCATTTCCTCTAGAGATCTAGAGGTTACATCAGGGATATTCAAGAAGGCTATTCTCCACTTCAGTAATCTACTTCAATGAAGATCAATCCAGTGAATCTAGGTATGAGTTTAATTCCGTGTTATCAATCTGATTATTTTGATGAATTATCATGCATACTCGAAGTTCCAACATAGGAATGTTTGGATCATATGTTTGAAGACTAGTGATCACTATATTATGATCTCATCATAATTCACTTAGTCATTGCGCTTGCTCATAGACTTCATTGCTAACATCACACAAAAAATGACAATGAATAAATTTCATTTCAATGAACATAAACAAGATACATGAAAGTGTGATTGGCTTATAGGCCACATAATATCCATCAATCTCCCACTTGGACTAAAGCCAATCACCCTTGTGCATCAACTCCATAGTTGTCCAATGACGATCAAAGACTTATTGAGCTAAAGGCTTAGTTAGTGGATCTGCAACATTGTCAATCGATGGAACTCTTTCAACCATTACATCTCCTCTAGAAACGATCTCCCTAATCAAGTGAAAGCACCTTGGAATGTGCTTAGACTTCTGATGAGACCTTGGCTCTTTCACTTGTGCTATTACACCATTGTTGTCACACAATAATGGAATAGGATCTGAGATCGTAGGGACAAGGTGAAGGTCTGTAATGAACTCCTTCAACCAGACTTCCTCCTTAGCAGTGCCTGATAACATGCATATTTTACTCTTATTTTCATCATAATTTACGGGTATTAATGCTTAATTTCAGTCTATATGATGCATGTTATCATCTTAAAATGAAATTTTCTTTAATTTAATGCCAAATCACTTAATTCCATATTTTTCATCAATTGAGAATTCTTATGTGTTTTAAGTGTGTTTGACTCTTTCAAGGGTCAAACCACTTGTGTTTGGTCTCAAAAGTTTTGGTTTTAAATTTTTCAGGATTTAAGTTAGTGCATGAAGATTTAAAAAGGATAAGAAAAGAAGAAAAAAAGGGTTAAGAGTTAAAGAGGGAATTAACCTAGTTGTCTCTAGAAAGTCAACTAGGAATTAATTCACTCATAATTCTATTTTCTACCTAATGTTTTATTTCAAGACAAGATTTAAAGAGGATCAAATTCTTGATCCATTGAAGAAAATTTCATGCAAAAAGGAGTTCTAGAAATGAAGTTATGAATTATTGAAGATTAACCATTTTTTTGGTTTTTATTTTGACTTTTTAGAATTTTGAAAGGCCAAAAAACACAAAAAGGGGTTATATCGCACGGAATCTATGCGATGCTGATGTGGCAGCGCTAGCGGGGCTTACAAGGACACGCGGCAGTGCCACCTGGGCTTGCACAAACCCACGTGGGCCCCTACGTGGCACGAAGGACTGAGCGAGCTAAGCTTATTGGGCCCACAGGTATAGTGGGCCAAGGAGAGATAGGGGGCGTACTAGGCCCAGTGGGTGACGCAAACTAAGATGATCATTGCCGCTTATATAGGTGACAAAATTTTTTGACTTTTGTCATGTGGGACTAATGGGTCTCAGTCCTTTTTGTAGGCGATGTGGCAGATTGATCAAACGTGCAAAAAGGCGAGCGTTGATCTGGTGGATTTTGGTCCACCAGATCGTGATCAAGCTCACGTGATGAATGCGCGACTGTCAATCTCATTAGTAAAAGCCAACAGTCAAAATTTCATTTCGCAATCGGCGAATCGTGGAATGACACGCAGCTACTTGTGGACGCTCCGATGAAGATCGAACAACGGAAATCAAGGAGAAGGTGGAACCTGCGTCGTGAGATTGTGGCCCACTTATTGCGCGTTATGTGGCTTCATTTGAGTCGTTCAATCTCCTTAAGCGAAACGGACGGTCATGATATTAAGCGATTAATTCTTTTATAAATCAATGTAATCTCGTATGAAAATGTAAGTATTCATTAAGCATAAAATTAAACATTTTTGGAGGAAGATCTTGAGTTGTTCGTGATTCTCTTGCATTCTAGACTCAATCGTGCATGGATTGAGGCCAGTTAATCACGAACATTATGAGGAAATGTTTGGAAATTGCCCCCTTGAACGTTGAAAGTACGTCAAAGAAGAATTTGAGAAATTAAGAGCAATCAAATCAAATTGAGACTCAATCTTTGCGTCAATCGGGTTAGTAGTGTGATTCCTTCGTAATCCTCACTTTCTAGATAGTTTAGATGAGATTTAGATAGGTAATTAGAGTTTAGGAATCGGAATTTCTTCATTTTTGCCCAAATTTTGTTGCAGATTTTTCTAATTTTCGAACAAGGATTTCTCTTTGATCTTAAGTCTAAGTCAAACAAATTTGGTTTCATTGGATTCCTTGTTCAATCAACTTTTCGTGAATATCTGATTTGTAAATTTTCATCAAGATTTGACCCTTCGATTTATCTTTCGACCAACTACTGTTCAAAATTAATCCGAATTTAGGCGTCAACTTTCGAGGGCAATTACTACAGTTATAGGAGGCAATTATTATGTTATGATCTCATCATAATTAACTTAGTCATTGCATATGATCACGAACTTTGTTGCAAACATCACACAAGAATGACAATGAATAAATTTCATTTCAATGAACATAAACAAGATACATGAAAGTGTGATTGGCTTATAGGCCACATAATATATATCATTGTGGTCATTCTCCCCCTATTTATAGATATTTAGTATGAGGTTTTTTCATAAAAACCCTCATAATTATGTCTATATCTACCAACATCTATAGAACTTATGTGTGTGACCCTCTAGATCCATATATCTTACTAGTTAATAACACTATAGAAAAAATAACACCTTATTGGTCAACCTTAATTAATTATCTACATCAACATATAGATTAATTAATCAAGGATCAATTTAACCCAATCGATAGGTTGAGTTGCCGTCCCGTTGGGTGACAAGCTACACCACGTACTCTAGGAGATACTAGCTACGTAGAATGATTATCTAAATATGCTTACTGTGCTCTAAATACATCTATATGATGAATCGACTAATGAATGATTAAAACTTCCCTTGAAAATAAACACCTAGATATAGTCTTGTCTAAGTGTCTTATTTGCTTGGATCTGAGGTTGATAAACTTTCCAAATTCTGATCAAAACATCGAATGCAGCAGAATACATTGAATCGGATATTCAAAATATTGAGGTACCATTAATTGCACACCAATTTGTGTCAACAATAAAGCCAAATTTACCAATTTAATGATTTAATTATGAATTGAGGGGTATAATGGTAAATAAGAGTCGAATCCATGGAGAAATAAGAGATTTTTTACTGATCTTTTGGAATTTGATCAAATCGGATAATGACTTGGTGATAGAAATTACGGAAAATGGTAGATTTAGAAAGATAACTCAAAGACGAATCTATAGAATAAAAAATCACTCGATTTGGATTAGTATTCGCGGAGAAATCAAAGAGCAAAGTGGAGAGAAATTTCTGAAAATCGGAAGAACGAAAAACCAAAATTAGATATGAAATTAGACTAAATTACGATCTTAAATTACAAATTGATGATACATGACGAGAGATTAGAGGGAAAACACGTATTCTAACCCGAGATAGCGATCGAAATGATCCAATTAATCGCCGAATTCAAGGCTTTTCATTCCGCGATTTTGAAAACGATCGTCAGTGTTCAAGAGACGAATTCTCCTTAATCAATCGACGAAATCTCACTTTTAGTCACTTCGTGAACACGGAAATGGGTCTAGAAGCGATTTGAAGCGAGAGATTCAAGGATAGATGTGTATAGATAGATCAATTGAGTGAAATCATCCAAGAGTACACCGAAATATCGAAGAACATCTCAATTTATAGTGAGTTTGGGCGTAACCGTCTGATCGGGCATTTCATAAGCGATCAACGGCTCTCATTGATCGCACTAATGCGAATCATTACCGTTAAGTCCCATCCGTTGGATCGCAGATAGAGCGCTCAAATGAAGCCACGTGATCGCGCGTTATAAAACGCTTTGAAATGCATCCGTTGGATCACGATCTGACGCCTCAAATGCGTTTTCGAGCATTTTAATCTCGACCGTTATAACTCTTGCAATCAACGGTCGAGATTAAGTCGATTCGGTGAACCTCGATTTCGCCACGTGTTCCCATCGAGAAGTGAAGATTAACGGTTGATAAGGATCACATGCGATCAGATGTTCCTCATGATGTCACGTCGCCTCCTCATTGCGATCGTTGATCGCGATCTGATCGGACGGCTCCAATCGCGCCACGTCACCTGCGCGTTATAAAATATTCAAAAGATTGATTTTTAATTAGAAAAATCAATTTTTAAATACAAAATCGTTTTTTAATTAGAAAAATCAATTTTTAAATAGAAAATCAATTTTTAATTATAAAAATCGATTTTTAATTCCGGAAAATCCTTAGAAATTCATTAAAAATTTAGAAAAATTCTAGAAAAATCCCTAAAAATTAGAAAATTCATAACTTTCAAAATTCAACTCCAAGTTAATTCAAATTTCTTTCATTAGATTATAAATTTAATTATCTATCTTTATAAAAAGTCAGAATATTTAAATAACAAGAGAATAAATTATTATTTCAAAAATACACTCATTTCTTCTTGAAAAATAAAACTTTAGGAAAATAAATGAGTGTATATAAATATTTTATCTTGTTATTTATCATTAAAAACCTTATTATAATCTTAAATTTAGGTGGGAATAATCGATTTTCAAATATATTGTTAATTATGCATAATTATCCCTAATTTAGTTCATTTTGATATTTTAACTTAAAATTGCATACAAATGGAATGTTTTATGTCTTATTTTGCATTAATAATCGTGTATTATCATGTTAAGATTGCATGTTATCACACCCCCCCAACCTAAATGATTGCTAGTCTCTTAGCAATTTTATGATAGAATCTCCCTAGAAAGTCCTTTCCACTTCTCAATCCTACTACTAAAGAGGTGAAATGTATAAATTATGATTACTCTTCCTCATAGTGTGGACCATAGTGATATAGATTCCATTTCTATGTTGATTTCTTTAGTGCATATTAGGTAGTGCTCATCGGCTAATGCTCGAGTCTAATTCTCAATTGTGATCGAGGTGAGCATATCTAGGGTTTAGGGTCAACAATAAAGCCAAATTTACCAATTTAATGATTTAATTATGAATTGAAGGGTATAATGGTAAATAAGGGTCGAATCCATGATGAAATAAGAGATTTTTGACAGATCTTTTGGAATGTGATCAAATCAGATAATGACTTGGTGATAGAAATTACGGAAAATGGTAGATTTAGAAAGATAACTCAAACACGAATCCATAGAATAAAAAATCACTCGATTTGGATTAGTATTCGCAGAGAAATCAAAGAGCAAAGTGGAGAGAAATTTCTGAAAATCGGAAGAACGAAAAACCAAAATTAGAGATGAAATTAGACTAAATTACGATCCTAAATTACAAATTGATGATACATGACGAGAGATTAGAGGGAAAACACGTATTCTAACCCGAGATAGCGATCAAAATGATCCAATTAATCGCCGAATTCAAGGCTTTTCATTCCGCGATTTCGAAAATGATCGTCAGTGTTCAAGAGACGAATTCTCCTTAAGCAATCGACGAAATCTCACTTTTAGTCACTCCGTGGACACGGAAATGCGTCTAGAAGCGATTAGAAGCAAGACATTCAAGGATAGATGTGTATAGATAGATCAATTGAGTGAAATCATCCAAGAATACATCAAAATGTCGAAGAACATCTCAATTTATAGTGATTTTGGGAGTAACCGTTTGATCGGGCGTTTCATAAGCGATCAATGGCTCTCATTGATCGCACTAATGCGAATCGTTACCGTTAAGTCCCGTCCATTAAATCGCTGATGGAGCGCTCAGATGAAGCCACGTGATCGCTGACAACATGCATTTATAACTTGAATTCTTATCCTAATTAATTCATATTCATGCTTATTTTATGTGAATATGATGCATGTTATCATATTTTTTAGGAATTTTATCCATTGGCATGTCATTTCACTAAAGTTGATATTTATGCATAAATTAGGGATTATTTCATGCTTAATAGATGATTAATCTTTGGTTAAGTTTAATAGAAGTTAATCTCTGTTATTGAATGATTTTTGACTTTAGTAAATGTTTAGAAGGATAATTTTAGGATGAATTTATGATTTAGAATGTCTAATGAGAAATGATTTAAGTAAATTCTAAGTCATCTTGATTTCTTCTTTCTAAATATATTTTAAATGACATGATATTAAAAAGAAAAGAATTTGTGATCCAATAGAGAAAATTTGGATTAAAAAGGAGTTGTATATTTTAAGATATGATTTTTGAAGTTTATGCCTTTTTCTGATTTTTATTTTCCTATTTAAATGCATTTTTAAGGGTTTTCTTTACTAAAATCGCGAAAAAGGGAAATCTTACCTGCATCTGCTGACGTGGCGAGCGGGCCCAGCGGCGGAGTGACACGTGGCGCGCGAGACCACCGCACGGGTGCGACGTGGCGCTGAGGCCAGATGGCAGAACCATGGGTGGCCCATGGGGGGCGCAGGAGGCGCATAGTACGCGGCCACGTGGCAAGGGGCCACGCGACCACGCGGGTCCAGCTGGGCGCCCATGTGGGGCGCCACATGGCAGGTTTGCATAGGGAGGGCCCACGGGTATAGTGGAGCCCTGGTAATATAGGGGGGGCGGTAACGTAATTGATTTAACCCATGCGCTCTCCTATTTAACCGCCATATCTCCCAAGTTTTTCTCCGTGTGGGACTATGTTCCCACACGGTCTGACCTGTTGCAAGCGACGTGGACGCAAAGCAAACGTTGGATGCGATCAGATGGCGGAGATCACGTGGACCTGAGTCCACGCGATCATTAATGAAGCACGTGTGGGAATGATCGCGTAAATGAAGTTGATCAGAGGGCTTACCTTATGCCACGCGGCATCACGAAAGGGCTCCCGATCGTCATCGGACGGCTGGAATGAAGTCTGATCTATGGCTCACGGTGGACACGCGTGGAGCCTTCCGGTGCGTCCGATTTCCATCACGCGGACGGCAGCGAATCGTGCGGACCACGATGATCGTGCGGATCACGATCGCCTAGATCTCCATCGGACGACTCAAATGCTTCATGGAAGAACGTCGTGATCGCGGCGCGATCGAGCCGCGATTGCGCATCATTCATCGTGGAATCTCCTCCACGATCATCATATGGCGATCGCTGGAGAATCAGTACCACGATCGTGACCCGGTCGTGGCACGATCGTGGCGCGATCGTGGCCGATTGTGGCGAAAATCGTGGCTATTCGGAAGCAAAATTGAAGCTAAACTCACCACCGATTCGTTGCGGAATTGAAGCCACGATCTATGCCCACGGAATCGCCCCCTGGACGCCATCAAACCGCCTCCACGATCCCTCAATTGCCCACGATTTTGGCCTAATTTTCCCTTTAAAATCATGTATTTCCCTTCTTTGTTCTTCAACTTTTGATCAATTCGTGAAGAAATTAAGGGAATTTCGAGTAAGGTCTTAAGTTCTCGTGATCCTCTGCTTCCAAGTGTGTAGAGACGCATCCATTGAAGCATGATAATCACGATTTCATCTCTTGATTTCATCGAATTTTCCCCTTGAATTCCGAACGTCCACGAGGAAGAATCAGAGCAAATTCGCTTCAATCCATGAGAATTGAGGCCCCATTCTTGCGGAAATTGGGTTAGTAGTGAGGTTCGATCGATTATCAAGAGGTAATTTGTATTTTTATTAGGTTTAGATCTTTAATTTCGCAAAGTAGTTCATAGTGTTTTTCATTTTTCCTAATTTTTAGTCACAAAAATTGTTGATTTTGAAAATAGGATATCTCTCTAATTATAATTCAAACTCACTTGATTTTGGTTTCTTTGGATTTCTACTTTCATCAGCTTTCGGTGGATAGCAAATTCATCAAATTCCGAGTTCATTTGACCCTTCAATTTGACGTTTGACCGAGGACTGTTCATCTGTCATCAGAAGTCAAATGTTGACTTTCGGGGTCAATTACTTTCAATTTATAAATTAGAATTCGATTATTTTGGTCTCTTTAGATTCCTCTGGTTCTTAGCTTTCTATTGACATAAAAATTGCAAGATTTGGATTTCATTTGATCATTCAATTTGAAGATTTCCTCTGAGGTGTTCATTTCGGGGATTTTTAATAGTTTGATTTTCAATAATTCATAATCCATTCATTTCTTATCCAAAAATCACGAATTATATACCAATAAATTTCAGTTTTTCTCTATCTTCCAAATATATAATTTTCGTAATCTTCTGACTTTGTTTGATTCTCTGATTTTACAGTACACTTATTGTTGGCTAAAGTCAACCCTTTGACTTTGACTTTTGACTTTTCTCTGTCAAATCCGAGAATTCAATTCTTTAAACTTCTTATTTAGCTTATTTATATCATTTCCATTCCTTACATCTTATTTTCTCTTATTTAAAACTCCTTTTAAACCTAAGTTTGACCAAGTCAACTCTGGGATTAAAGTCAACCCTGTCTTCTGTGGATCGACCCGATACTTACGCAATATTTGATTTTTATATCTTATCTTTGTGAGTTCAGTTTTCTAAATTTTGTTTGACCATCGTCTTTGTGTTTTAACGACGCACGAAAGCGACCCGTCAATCGCGCGTTATAAAACGCTTTGAAATGCATCCGTTGCATCGCGATCGGATGCCTCAGATGCGTTTTCGAGCATTTTAATCTCGACCGTTATAACTCTTGTGATTAATGGTCGAGAGTAAGTCAATCCGGTGAACCTTGATTTCGCCACGTGTTCCCATCGAGAAGGGAAGATCAACGGTTGATAAGGATCACATGCGATTGGATGCTCCTCACGATGCCATGTCGCCTCCTCATCGCGATCGTTGATCGCGATCTGATTGGACGGCTCCAATTGCGCCACGTCACCTGCACGTAATGAAATATTTAAAAAATCAATTTTTAATTAGAAAAATCGATTTTTAATTCGGTAAAATCCTTAGAAATTCATTGAAAATTCAGAAAAATTCCAAAAAATTAGAAAATTCATAATTTTCAAAATACAACTCCAAATTAATCCAAATTTCTTCCATTAGATTAGAAATTTAATTATCTATCATTATAAAAAGTCAGAATATTTAAATAACAAGAGAATCAATTATTATTTAAAAATACACTCATTTCTTCTTGAAAAATAAAACTTTTGGAAAATAAATGAGTGTATATAAATATTTTATCTTATTATTTATCGTTAGAAACCTAATTATAATATCAAATTTAGATGGGAATAATCTATTCTCAAATATATTCTCAATTATGCATAATTATCCCTAATTTAGTGCATTTTGATGTTATAACTTAAAATTGCATGAAATGATAGAAATTCACTCAAAGTATGATAACATGCATACAAATGGAATGTTTTATGTCTTATTGTGCATTAATAATCGTGTATTATTGTGTTAAGATTGCATGTTATCAACCCTTCGGACCACGTCCATGCAAACCGGGAGCCTCGAGTCGTCGATGGGGAGCTCGACCGTCAGCCCGACGAATTGGACCACGGTCTCAATCCACTCGAGTCATCTAATCACTCGACCTAAACTAAGTTTCGACGATGGTAGTAGCACGTGTGGGAAGTACTGAATGCGATAAACATTTTCAAAGTAAGAGGAGAGGATGGATGCCTAACCTGCAGGGCGCGAGCCTGGTCGGTTAATGACGTAGGGGGGTCGTTCGTACGCGGCACAAACAGTCGGCAGGGGTAGGCCGAGACTGCGATGATGTGGCATGATGGAATCCTTGATGCAAGCGAACTCAGACCCGGGTAGGACGCGACCCTAGCAAGGCGTTCATGACTCAGACTGGCACCGAGCTCAGAGATATCAGAGATTAGCATGGGCGCATCCTAGAACTGGAGCAGAGCCAGTCGATCGTTAGGGCGCGAGCGTGGCTCCGGGCTAGGCGCGGATGTGTCCCGGAGCAAAGGGAGAAGCTGAGCGTCCTGGGCGAACATGGATGCAGCTGGTGAGAATGCATGGACCACGAAGAGGCACGCAGCCTGGAAGCACCTACGACGACCGAGAAAGGCCGTATGTAGTTGATAACATGCATTTATAACTTAAATTCTTATCCTAATTAACTCATATTCATACTAATTTTATGAGAATAGGATGCATGTTATCATACTTTTTAGGAATTTTCTCCATTGGTATGTCATTTCACTAAAGTCGATATTTATGCATAAATTAGGGATAATTTCATGCTTAATAGATGATTAATCTTTTGTTAAGTAAAATAATAGAAGTTAATCTCTTTTATTGAATGATTTTGACTTTAGTGCATGTTTTGAAGGATAATTTCAAGATGAATTTATGATTTAGAATATTTATTGACAAATGAATTAAGTAAATTCTAATTCATCTTGATTTCTTCTTTGTAAATATATTTTTAATGACATAATCTTAAAAACGAAGAAATTTGTGATCCAATGGAGAAAATTTGGATTAAAAAGGAGTTGTATATTTTAAGTTATGAATTTTTGAAGTTTATGTCTTTTTTCTTATTTTTATTTGATTTTTATTTGATTTTTTATTAAGTATTTTCTTTATTAAAATTGCAAAAAAGGGAATATCTTACCTACAGGTGATGACGTGGTGAGCGGGCCCAGGTGGCGAGCTGACGTGGCGCGCAGGACCACCGCGCGGATGCGACGCGGCACTGAGGCCACGTGGCAGGGCCGCAGGTGGCCCCATGAGGCACAGGCGGCGCACACGGCGCGGACACGTGGCAGGAGGCCACGCGTGTCCACGCAAGTCCACGCGGACGCCCGTGTGGGGCTCCACGTGGCAATGGGGGTCGGCATATGGAGGGCCCATGGGTTAGTGGGCCCCTGGTAGAAGTTTGGGGCGGTAACGCAAGTGCGTTACAGCGCCCCGATATTTATACTTATAATCTTTAGATATTTCTTCCGTGTGGGACTATGTCCCACACATGTCTTACCTTTTGCAGGCGATGTCGACGCACGACGGGCGTCGGATTCGGTCAGGATGGCGGAGATCGCGTGGACCCGAGTCCACGCGATCATCAAATCAGGCACGTGCGCAAAACATATTTAAAGTGACGGCGATCGAAAGGCGTACCTCATAACACGTGGCGTTGAGAGGATCGTTCGATCTTCATTAAATCAAACACATCGCGATCGCACGTGGCTTCATCAGACAGTCGCGATCTTTCGCGATTTCAGGATAGGGGAGCACCGCGTGGCCAAATTGTGACCATCCGATCTCCATCAGATGGCCACGATTCACCCCGATCTTCATCTCACCTTGGCGACACATGGAGCTCTCTGAAACGTCCGATCTCCATTAGACGGGCAACGCGTGGAGCTCTCTGGCGCGTCAGATCTTCATCAGGTCGAGATCTTCATCGGACGGCGGAAAGATCAAGACCCGATCGCGACGCGATCATGTCCATGATCAAGCGTGATCATGGCCTCCTTCATCGCGGAATCAATGCCAAAATCCTTCCATTGAATCGGACGGCGATCGATTGAGAATCAAGATCACGATCAACGCACGATCGTGGCTCAATCACGACGCAATTGTGACTCCTTTGAAGGGGAAATCAAGGCTAATTCACTGCCAATTCGGGAGCCACGACGCCACCCAAGGGAATCGCTCCCACGACCCCTTCAATCCGCTCCCACAACCGCATCAATCGGCCACAATTTTCGGGCTAAATTTCTCTTTAAAAGCATGTATTCTCCCTTCTTGTTCTTCAACTTTTCATCGATTCGTGAACTGAATTAAGCAAATTTTGAGAAAGATATCTAGTTCTTTGTGATCCCCCCGCATTTAGACTCGATTGCGAAGCAATTGGAGCGAGATTGCTTGCAAATTCCCCCTTGATTTCATCGAATTTTCTCCTTGAATTCCGAACGTCCATGAGGAAGAATCCGAGCAAATTCACTTCAATCCACAAGAATTGAAGCCCCATTCTTACGGCAATCGGGTTAGTAGTGAGATTCGATCGATTATCAGGAGGTAATTTGAGTTTTTATTAGATTTAGAAGTTCAATTTTGTAAATTAGTTCTTAGTGTTCTTCATTTTCCCCAATTTTCAGTCTGAAAAATTGCTGATTTTGAAAATAGGATATCTCTCTGATTATAATTCCAAACTTGATTTTGGTTTCATTGGATTCCTCTTTTCATCAAATTTCTGTGGATAGTAAATTCATAGAATTCCGAGTTCATTTGACCCTTCAATTTGACGTTTGACCGAGCACTGTTCATCTTTCGTTAGAAGTCAAATGTTGACTTTGGGGGTCAATTACTTTCAATTTAAAAATCAGAATTCTATAATTTTGGTCTCTTTAGATTCCTATAGTTCTTAGCTTTCTATTGACATATAAATTGTAAGATTTGGATTTCATTTGATTGGCCAATTTGATGATTTCCTCCGAGGTGTTTATTTCAGGGATTTTCTAATATTTGAGTTTAAATAATTGATAATAAATCCATTTCTTATCCAAAAATCACAAGTTCTATATCAATAAACTCCATTTTTCTATCTAGTTTCCAAATATATAATTTTCTTAATCTTCTGACACCTTTTGATTCTCTGATTTTACAGAACATCTATTGTTGGTTAAAGTCAATGCTTTGACTTTGACTTATTACTTTTCTTTGTCAAATCCGAGATTTCAATTCTTAAAACTTCTTATTTAGCCTATTTATATCATTTCCACTTATTACATCTTATTTTTACTTCTTTGACACCTCTTTTAAACCTAAGTTTGACCAAGTCAGCTCTGCAATTAAAGCCAACCCTGCTCTCTGTGGATCGACCCGATACTTACACATTACTTGATTTTATATCTTATCTTTGTGAGTTCAGTTTTATAAATTTTTGTTTGGGAGGGCTGGTGAAGTCAGGGAATAGGGGAGGATCTCGAGAACGCGGGATTGGCGAGCAACAAAATTCGGATGGGTTGACTGTGCGGTGGAATTCAGATGGGTCTGCAAGACGATGAGATTTGGAAGGGTTGCTGGGTGACGGAATTCGGGATTGAGTTCCAGCGGGGTGAAGGTAAGTTCACGAGTGGGAGAAGAAGTGGGAGTTGTAGGAGGTGGGAGGAGGAAGAGGGAAGGGGTATCAGGAGGTGATCAGCTGGGTGACAGAATGGGTGGGGGAAATCGGGGAAGGAGGATGGGAGGGAGAGCTCAAGAAGGAGGGCAGCGGCGGCGGCGGCGGCGATAGTATCACGTGACCGGGGCAAGGGGAGGCAGCGGTCTCAGCGGCGGGCGCGATGGCGGCACGTGGTCGTGCGGAGGCAGCGGTAGGTCTCCTTCCTCGATCTTCCTTGAGCAGCCACTTGAGAGGGAGTTCACTCCTTTTTTTCTTCAAATGACAGCTAGGGTTTGTGGGGGGTCCCCTCCCCTCTTATAGAGCCCAAAATGGGCCGAGAGGAGAAAGGGCCCACTTGAGGCCAACTAACCAAAGCCTAAACATACTCGTAGAAAATAAGAAGGTTCACACAGAAGAAGGGCTTCTCGAATAGGATCCCGAAAAGGGAAGAACCCACCCGGTAGCCTAAAAGGGAGAGGGAAAATAAGCAAGGGCCCGCTTAAACACGTGCGGGCCAAGAAAGTTCATAATAACAAAAGAAAGTAGATAGGTCCACGCGCGCGCGAGCCCAAGGTGTGACGTACCATGGCGAGACGAGGTCCTCACGCAGTGTAGCGGGTGTCGGCTCCTCCGGCGCCGTGGTGTCATGCCTTGGTGGCGACGGGGGTCGTATGCCACCAGAGTTCTTGAAGCTATTCAAGTGTCTAGCCTCTAACGTTATACACACGGTCTCTCGATGGTTGGATCTCCTCTTCAAAGCTCTTCACTAAGAGAGAAAGAAAAGAACGAATAGAATACCCACAAGGTTGCATGGGCACCTTGAGTTGTGATCGTTCTCCCCTTACTTATAGATATTTGGTATACAGTTTTTATATATAAAAACCCTCATAATTATGTCTATATCCACCAACTTTCATAGACCTTATGTGTGTGACCCTCTAGGTGATGGATATTATGTGACCTATAAGCCAATCACAATTCTATGGATCTCGTTTATGTTCACTGAAATTAAATTTACTCATTAGCATTCATGTGTGATGTTTGCAATGAAGTCTATGAGCATATCTAATGGATAAGTGAATTATGATGAGATCATAATACAATGATCATAAGTCTTTAAACATATATTCTAAACATTCTTATTTATGAGATATGCTAGAGGGACATCGAATTATCCGAAAAGAATAATACTATCTGATCCGACTTATATGATGAGTATAGCTGATCTTGTAGCCATAGGTATAGAGACACTAAGGATAGATTGTTGGTTTTCTATAGAGACAAATTTTACTGAATTGATCCATATGAATCCCTGAATGAAAATTATACCTAATTGTCAATCAAGTTTATTCATGTCACGGTTGTGTATGTGAACCTTTGACTTGAGACGCTAAAGACATCTTGTAGATGGATAATCGTGTTTTGATTATGACTTACGAATCCCTAGCCACTGGATCTCTAAAACATTATATATTGGATAGGATATGAAGTCCACAAAGATGATTGTGTGATCAAGATGGGATCATCCGCCCTCAATATTTAAGGAGATTAACTCAATGAATAAGATTCAATGAAATCATTAGCCAAGGTAGTGGAAATATCGGAGAAAGAGTTCCCGATGATTTCTATATGCATCCGTACTAACTTGAGTGACTGATTAGGGTTTGACAATTGACCACACCCTAAGTCATTCACGAGTCTCGTGCGGATGAAAGATTATATATACATGGTAATCAATGATGGAAAGGTTATAGTAGGGAGTTCTTACATACTTCATATCTCCTAGAGTACGTGGTGAGGCTTGGCACCCAACGAGCTAACAACTCAACGTATCGATTGGTTTAAATCAATACTAGATTAATTAATCTATTTTTTTATATGGATAATTAACTAATGTTGACAAATAAGGTGTTATTTGGTCTATAGAGTTATTAACTAGTGAGATATATGGACCTAGAAGGTCACACACATAAGGTCTATGGATGTTGGTAGATATAGATATAATTATAAGAGTTTTTATGAAAAACCTCATACCAAACGTCTATAAAAAGGGGGAGAACGACCATAACTCAAGGTGCCCATACAAGCATTGTGAGAATTCTCTCCTTTTTTTCTCTTTCTCTCTTAGTAAAGAGCTTTGAAGAGGAGATCCAACATCTGAAGACCGTATGGATATGGCTAGCTTCAAAAACTCTTTTAAGGAAACCCTGTAAGTATATTTTCTCATACATATTACATGATATGATCATTTTTTCTTGGTGGCTTGGTGTTTGAATATCCTATTCAATCTATTCCGGTGCATTCGATGTTTTGATCAAAATTTTGAAAGTTTATTGACCTCAGAACCCAATAGACATAAATCAACCTGATTGACAATTAGGTATAATACTATTTAGGGATTCATACAGATCAATTCAACGAACTCTTTCTCCAAAGAGCATCCATACTCATCATATGAGTATGGTTTATGGCTACATGATCAACCATACTCATCATATGAGTCAGTTCAAATAGTGTTATTATTTTCGAATAATTTGATGTTCCTCTCGAATATCTCATGAATATGAATATTTAAAACATATGTTTAAAGATTAGTGATCACTGTTTGATGATATCATCATAATTCACTTAGTCTTTGCATATGCTCATGGACTTCATTACAAATATCACATAATAATGACAATAAAGAAATTTTATTTTAATGAACATAAACGAGATACATTGAAGTGTAATTGGCTTATAAGCCACGTAATATTTATCAAGATCAACCATACTCATCATATGAGTAGGATTAGATGGTGCTATTCTTTCCAGATAATTTCATGTTTATCTCGAATATCCCACAAATAAGAATGTTTAAAACATGTGTTTAAAAACTAGTGATCATTGCATATGCTTATGGACTTTATTACAAACATCACATATGAATGACAATGAATACTTTTCATTTCAATGAATATAAAAGAGATACATGGAAGTGTGATTGGCTTGTAGGCCACATAATATCCATCACAATCTAGGCATCTTTTGACTTAAATATTCCAACTTGAATTGATACATTCGTCAAGCTACAAGTTTCATCCTTTGGAATCCCCACTTTCATGAACGCAATATACACATTGATATCAGCTACCATTATTTTCTTGGCACGGTGATGAAAGGTGTTGACTCTAGATCGTATGTAATTTCTTTTAATCAACTAACATTTATATTCATGAAGATCCTCAGAAATGTCTCATTTTGACTTCTTCAGTACCAAGCTAGGCATGTTTAAATTAAAACATATAGCTTGACTAATACTTCTCTTATTATTATAACATGATATAAACTCTCTAGATTGACTTATATGTCTCTTTTTTGGTTAACATGATATAAACGCTTTAGCTTGACTTATACTTCTCTTACTTTGCTACCATGATATAATGATAGCCATCAGATGGAGTGTGCATAATCTGAAACATAGATCAGCCCATGATATCCGTCGTTTCTATAAAAAGTGTGACAATGTAATTCAGTTGTGAGTAATTCATTTGGATGCATTGGTGCCATGGAATCACATACATCCAATTGAATGATGGGGGTTGATCCAATGTCCTCTATGAGAATGATAGATCTCTTCAACTTCTTGCACGGATGCCCACTACTCAACCATATTCATGCTTTTTGTATAATCTTTCCCTGTCCTTGTCGGTGGTAATGCTCAGAATATTGGAGCAAAATTTACTCTCTATGCTTGTTCTTTGCATCATATTATGATTGAGATTTATTCACATGCCTCTTCTGAATGCATTAGTGTAGAGCTTCCATCCAATTGGCTTGGGTTCGTAGATAATTCACCACTTGAAAGCCAAAGCCTGCGAAAGTAGAAGTTGAATGAGACACCTCAAATCTGGTGCAAATAGGGTCATCTTATTGGCTAGTTTGGATTAGTAAGCATATTTTCTGCATGTTTTTGTTTAATTAAGGGGTATTTAGCACTGGACTAGGAGAAATTAGAGAATTTCACAATTTTTACTCTATCATCCATATTTTTCCTCAGTTTGCGGAGAGCTTTTGTCTTTGATTCTCGTCCTATTTGCTCAGATTTGCTTCATAGTATAGTTCCTCCCTCCATCAAATTCATCGATTTTTCCTTACTTCTAACATCTTTCAGTCCTTCAAATACACGTAATCTGATTGTATTCTTCAAATTCAGCAAAATTTCAGTCCTTCATAATGATGAGCTCTACTCATCATTATGATGCATTTTAATCATGATATCAGCGAGTTAAGCAATCATTTAGAGGGGCAAATTATCATTTTCTACGACCGATAATTGATAAAAAATTATCAAAAATTTGTAAAGTGGGATATCATCCATGTTCTTTGCATGCATCAAGCTTATGACACTCTGATGACGTCCAAGACAGGTCAGGTTGGCCTCCCATCCCTTCTCACCACGCGCGTCTTCTATAGATGTCATTGACTCAGGAGTCAGGACGCGCGTCACCAGTTAGACTGCTGATCAGTCGCGCATATCCCCAGGACGCGCGCGATATCTGCCTTTTGGTTCCAGTCTCCATGCTTTCACCTAACCGAGGGTAAATCCAGATGAATCTCCTTCCTCGCCGATGATGACGACTACAGCAAACAAAGATATCGAATAATCAAATGACGTGGGGTTCGGTATATGCCCCTCTCGGCTCTCTTCTTGCCCAGCACGGTTCGTCCGTCTATCTTTCCCCGTTCACGCTTCTTCCGCGTCACGCGCGCGAGCCATTGCAGGCCACGCAGTCCTCCCACCTTGGCCCTTCTCTCTCTCTTTAGAATTCTCTTCCTCCTGCTTCGCTGCCGTCAAGCGATCGCTCTCTGCCGAAGGATAAGCAAGCTCGCGCCTTTCTCGATTCCATCAGGCGTGAACTGCGGTCGACGCACGTAATCGTACCTTTTTCTTTCCGCGCAGATTTCGGGGAAGAAGAGGAAAAGTTATAATAAGATCAGGGGGTAACCTGGGGGTTGGTTGTTGATACTCCCCTCGTTGGGCTTGGTCGCCGACTGATATCTCCTCTTCTTCGCGGGGAGAGGAGATGGGAAGGCTTCACCGGGTTCATCTGGAGGGGAAGAACTACGGCTGCAAGCATTGCGGAACCCATCTCGCCCTTTTTGACGATATCATCTCCAGGGTGATTTCTTTTTCCTTTTTTTTTTTTTTTTCTGTCGATCATGCTCTACGGGATCGTCTGCCGCGTCTGGTGCTGGAATGATATTCGTATTGATGCCCTGAGGTCGAAAATGGGCGAAGATGGCCGAATCCGTGGATAGGGATATTTATGCCCAATTTTTCCGCCGGCGTTCTTCTCCGTGGCGCCGTTCTTCTTCTTTTTCTCTTTCTGGCATCTTCCCTTTTCCATGATATGTGGAGGATAAATTGAACTCTGAGCGCCGGGATGGGCAGCCGATGTTTGAAGAGGGAGGATGCTTGTACAGGCCAAAATGTGGATCATGATCGGACTGTTGGCTCCTCAAATCGCGTTAAATTTAGCGATCTCCTTCTTCCCTGATCTTTCTTTCCTAGATCATGTTTTTCATTGGTCCGAACATCGGGTCGAATTTCTCCACGGGCAGTTAGTCGACATCTTGGATCTTTTGGGTGGTACTTTAATTAGAAGTGCCATTTACTCCACTTGATTTTGATGAGAAAGGCCTCAATTTTTCTCCATTGGGAGGGGGAAAAAAAGCATCCCACACTCGCGTTCCTCTTTTCAAGAGATCAGTAACTCCAGCCCGTCGTTCTTTCATCTAATTTCTTTTTATTCGCTTCTTCTTGCCTGCCATGTGTGCCTTCGCTTATATTTCCGTTGGCTAGTCAAGACTACGAGAATTTCTCGTCCTCATCTCATTCTTGCTTCATTGTGATTATTCTCATGCAGTACGTTGAATCAACCGATCATAGTATGCACATATAAATAATATATATCTAAAAATAGAGAGAGAATAGAGTCAGGGGCCTGATTTGCTGAAGCACGCTGACAGATGTTTACTATGTTTGCTTTGGACGCAGAATTTCCACTGCAGGCACGGCAAGGCCTACTTATTCGCCAGAGTGTGAGTTCTATCCCCGTCGCTTGACAAATGCTTTCCATTCTGATTTCCTCAGTTTCTGTTTCTTCCTTTTTATCATTTTCGAGCTGTCCACTGTTGTCAAGGTTTTTTGGAGACCCTGTTGTTCCAATTGTGCAAAATGAGCTCAGATTTGATAGCTTGTGGAAAAGAGAAGAGTGAGCGTTGGCTGATGAGCTAATTGTTGTCGAGGGTGATGGATGTATTGCAGTGTGAATGTCTCCGTGGGGCAGAACGAGGAGCGACTGATGATGACAGGATTGCACACCGTCGCTGACATTTTCTGCGTGGGCTGTGGCTCCGTCGTTGGATGGGTCTATGTATGTTTTCCATCATGTCATGTAGTTAACGATATGCTGCGCGTGATGCTCGGAAACATAGGCTTTTGCTTGTATCATTGACTTCACCTGGTTTCTTATTATGCCCTTGAAAACTGCAGCTGTTCGCCCACGAGAAGAGCCAGAAGTACAAGGAAGGCAAGTTCATCCTCGAGAGGTGAGCTGCTTTCTCTCTTCCGCACTTCTGCACTTGTATCTGTGCACCTAGTATGCGTATATCTCTGTGTACGTATTGGTTTCAATGGCACAGGTTCAAGGTATTGGGGCCCGACGAAATTAACCCCTTAGCCGAACTGGACAGTCAGAGGACCGCTTGATGTGAAGACCTGAAATCTGCTGCTCTTAAAAAAAGGGACCTTGAATCTTCAGACCTCCACGGCCATCCTGCTCACGGCTGATTGATTGATTGATTCTGCTGTTCCATAAATTTGGACTCCTCGTGATTGGGGAGGTTGAACAAGTGAAATGTACATAGAAAAAGTCAAGCTTTCACTCTTCTAGTGGAACGTTATCAATACAGGAGTGCAGGTGGAGGACAACCGAGTGCGATGAGGTTGAGTGCGGGCTCTGGGCGCTCTGGCGTTGACCTCAACAAGTGTTTGACACTGGGGGATGGTTCCCCAAGGAGGGCTGTCAGAATAATATATTATTTATTGACTGTAGGAGATTGAATAATTGGGGATCGCAGAGGAGGAATAGATTGACCTGCTGCTGATGATCTTTCTATCATCCAAAGGAAGATACCCACGAAAACGGATGATGAATTACTTACTGGGAAGACCCCTAGATCAGCTTTGAATGCGAGTAGTTTTAAATCCCTATCCCGGAGCGGGACAGCCCACGTGCTTGGATCCTGACACAGACAACAATAAACAGTCATTCATTCTTAGGTTTAATGGGCCTGAAGAGACTCCTGCAGGGAGAAGTGAGGAACGACGGACGCTTCGTTGGGCCGGCGAATCGGGGGACTTCTTTTTTCTTTGATGCAGGTGGGACGCCGACGTCTTCTTCATCTAGTTCGGATTTCGATTGCAAAGAGGGCTCATGTTGGAGGCGTGGTGGGGCGAGGAAGACCCTAGATGGGATAGAAGGATCTTCTGCCGGCATCGAAAAGTTTGGCCAGTGCGAATCTATGACGCCTTGATGACTGTTTCCATGAGTCGAAGCGAGATCTTCTTTAGGATCTACTGATATCTCCGGCGTCCCGTCGCTTCTTTCCACGTACGGGATGGTCGATGATGCAGAAGCCATTACTTGATGTGGCGTTGTTTATTTCTCTGAAGGTGGCGATGATTTTAATTGACGGAATGCGCAAAGCAAATGCGTAAATTTGAAACAGAGGATAATGTGGCAGAATTGATGGAGAAAATGGTAAGTTCCGCTGTATTTCTTTGATTATGGCTGCAGGAATCAATTCAGAGACCGACGTGGAGCAGAGATGATGTAGGAGAAGGTTAAGGGGGTAAAGAGAGATTCACGAGAAGGTAGGGGGAAGAGAAACTCGTGGAAGAGGAGAGCAGAGGGTCCGACGAGGGAGGAGAGGAAGATCAGAATTTCCGAGGGGGGAAGGAGGCGTTGACCCAATGTCAACGACAAAAAATTTCATCATGTCCAGCTACCTTCTAAGTAGAGAATAGGAAGACAGTCAATTAAGTGGCTAAAACGTACGGGCCGGTTTACATGATTAGACGTGCAGCTTCCGGAATGGCCTGGTTATAATAACCGCCCAATAAATGAAATTCACCCTGTAATGATTGACAAACGTGGTGATCATGTAGATGACGAGTCAAGTCCACGTAGGTAAACTGATGATGTGGCGATGCTCTTGATGACATGGTAAAGCCACGTAGGCTATATTGCTCACAAGGCAACTCCAGATAAGCACATACTGTTGATGTCTTTGTGGCACGATGCTAAGCTGGCTTGATGACATGGCTACACTTATAGTGATTGCTGGTACAAAGCTTCGGCCGTACAAGCATTTGGCAAAGCAATAATGCCATTTTAATGACAATTATTGTACAAATTTTAGGGGAATTGATCACATATCAAAATTTGGGAACCTTCTGATAGATATTATGTGGCCTACAAGTCAATCAAACTTCTATGTCTAGCTTATATTTACTCAAATATAATTTTATTCATTGTCATTCTTGCATAATGTTTGTAATGAAAATCATCAGTATATACAAGAACTATACGAAATTTGATGAGATCATAATACACACTTTGATAGTATTTAAACGTATGTTCTTAATAATCATATTCAAGGGATACCCAAGAATGACATCAAAATATTTGGTAAGAATATCACTATTTAATCTCACTCATATAATGAGTTTGGCTAATTATGTGATCATTGAAATGGAGACACCTAAGATGGATAATGAGTAATTTTTAGAGAAAGAGTTTTCACAATTGATCTATATGAATTTATAAATGGTATTATAACTAATTAACAATCAAGTTAATTCATGTCACGTTTATGTTGATCGTGTTTGATCGTGTTTTGACTATAAATTACAAATCCCTAGTCACGAGATCTCTAAAATATCATAGATTAAATATATAATAAAGTCCTTAAAGGTGATTGAGCACATATGAAATTTGTTATATATAAGAGCACATGTGAAATTTGCTCCGAGTGTTAAGATCATGAAGGTTGAGTTAACCCTTGACTCATCCCTTGAAAATATGATCTAATCCTATTTGAAAGGGGGTCAAGCCTCTTAAATCGGGGCTCCTTATAATTAAGAGTAGATCCTAATTTATTATGAAGTAGTTAAGCCTTCCAAAATTTTGATCAAAATATTGAATACATGAGAATATATTTAATAAGATATTTAAAACACCAAGCCACCAAGATCAAATGATCTTATCATCTACTATGTATGAGAAAACATACTTACATGGTTCCCTTAATGGAGCTCTTGAAGCTATTCAAGTTTTTAGCCTTTAGCGGTATCCACACAGTCTCTGAATGGTTGGATCTCCTCTTTGAAGCTCTTCATCATGAGAGAAAAAAAAGGAGAAATAAGAGAATTCTCACAAGGTTTGCATAGATACCTTGACTTGTGGTCATTCTCCCCCTATTTATAGATATTTGGTATGTGGATTTTGATGGATATTATGTGGCCTACAAGCCAATCACACTTTCATCTTCCATTTATATTAATTGAAATGAACTCTTATTCATTGTCATTCTTGTGTGATGTTTGCAATAAAGTCTATGAACATATGCAATGATCAAGTGAATTATGATGAGATTCAAATACAGTGATCGCTGGTTTTTAAACATATGTTCTAAATATTCCTATTGGTGGGATATTTGAGAAGGACATCGAATTATCCGGAAAGAATAACACTATCTGATTTGACTTATATGATGAGGATGGCTGATCATGTGACCATCGGTGTATATACACCAAGAATAGATAGTGGGTGCTCTTTGGAGAAAGAGTTCACTGAATTGATCCACATAAATCCCTGAATGGTATTATACCTAATTTTTAATCAGGTTGGTTCATGTCATGATTGTGTATGTGGTCTTTTGACTCGAGACACCAAAGACATCTTGTGGATAGATGATTGTGTTTTGACTATTACTTGCGAATCCCTTGCTAAGGGATTTCCAAAATGTCATAGATTGGATACGACATGAAGTCCTTAAAGGTGATTTAGTGGTTAAGATGAGATCATCCGCCCTTGGTATATGAGGAGATCGACTCAAGGAATGAGATGCAGTTAAATCTATGGCCAAGGTAGTGAAAATATTAGAGAAGTTGTTCTCAATGATTTTCTACTCGCATCAGTACTAAATTGAGTGACCGATTAGGGTTTGAGAATTAACTATATTGTGAGTCATTCATGAGTCTTGATGAACTAAAACTTGCATTGTTTTCTATCGTTGTTGTGTGTTTTAATTCATACAATACATTTACAATACCTCACTTAGAACAGTAGTAAGCAAGGGTCAATCCTCAAGGAATCTAGGTATAGAGGGTTGAGACTATGGTAAAAGAAAGGGGGAATTCTTATCGTGGAGAATATTAGAAGTAAAGAAGAGAGATGTTATAGAGGTAGTGGATGTAATTGGATAGATTAGGTTTCTGTAGTTCTAATTAGAGGAGAATGAAAGATGACTAGGTAGATAGAAATTGAATGAAGATGGAAGAAAAGACGATGGGGGAGAGAATAGAGGTATAATAGTATAGAGAAAAATGAAGATTTGGGTAGGGTTTATGAAGACAAATGGAATATCTTATGATCTAAGAAAACTACAATGAACTATATTATCCATGGGAAGGTCTACAAGCAAATCTCTCATCAGGATCTTCACACAAAGTCCCATTTTTCGATGCCAATCCAAGGCCGGGTGGTGCTTGATCTGCTACGACGTTGAGCTCCACTTGCTTCCCTTCTCCAGAGCAAAGTCGAGCATTCCACGATACCCAGCTTGGGCCTAAGCTTCTCCCCTCTTCCTTCTGGTGACCTAGTGTCAAGAGAGAGCCAAAAGATAAGAGAATTCGGAGTAGGATGAGGGGAACTTTAGGAGTTAGGGCTTCCAACCAAACTGATGGACGTGATTGATTATGAGACTTTGCGGTGTCTGATTGAAAATTCAACCATGCGGATGGGAAGAGCACAGTGAGATTAACCTGCCATCAAAATTTCAGCCCGATCGGACGGTTAGACTAGAAGATATCAATGTTTTTTCCTCGAGCATTTTTGGTCGTTGATCGGATGATCTATTGCATCAGTAGCCCTAAATCGATAAACTTCCGAGATCGTGCCACGTCACCTTAGAACTGACCACCGGATTTTTGCCACGTCACCTGCACATGTAAGTGACAAAATGACAAAAGAAATAGGTGAAACACAAGCTTCTTCTTCGCGCAAATAAGAGAGTGCCACATCGCTCTCTTATTCCTTTCGTGGTCAAACATGATGGCGCGCGAGAGGAGCTCCGTATTACCTGCACAGGTAAGTAAAATAAAAAATATTATTTTAATCTCGTAAACCACTAGGTGAGAGGAATCTGCGGCGATGAATTTCGCCGCAGGTTTCTTCTTTTAGCACAAATAAGAGAGCGCCACGTGGCTCTCTTATTTGCTTTAGATGAAAAACGACAAGACAAAAACAAGAAAATGACGAAACGGAAACAAAAAAATGACAAACGGGAAGGTAGAACAAAATGACAAGAGAAGGTGATGTTTCCAGAATGACGAAACGACTAAATAAGAAGTAAACGAAAACATGCCTAAATAAGAAGTGAACGACAAAATGGGATGAAAATGACAAAAGGAGAAGGACTGTCTGCAGCGAATGAGAGATTTCCACGTCGCTCTCTCTCTCCTTCCTCCTTAACGTCAAAGATGACGACGCCATCCACATCATCTGCACGGGTAAGTCAGCAAATAAAAAAAAGAAATAAAACTTAGTAAATGCAGAGCTTCCAGATCGCAACACATGTCGCGATCTAGTGGCGGCTGTCTGGCTTACCTTTGAGGACCCAAAATTGCATTTATGCCCCTGTTATTGATAAATATGCAGAAAAACCTTAAGATAATTTGAGATATATAAAAAAATGCTCCAAAATTCATTTAAACCCCATAGAAAATCTAGATACATGTCTTTTGCCTTAAGAGACTCATTCTTGTGAGAATTTATAATCTAAAAGAATTGTACCATTATTACAAAAATTAGTAATTATCACCGAATCGTATTGAAGGCAAATTTAAGCAATTTAATCATGATAACACACAAGTATGTTCTTTTTAAAGCTAGGTATTCATGTGATATGTAGAGTTTAAAATCATAATATTGTGTGTTATCAAGTCTAATGCAGATGAATGATTATACATACATGGTAACCAATGACGATAGGGTTTCATAAAAGAGTTCTAATATACTCCATATCTCCTAGAGCACGTGATGTAGCTTGGCACCCACCGGGCTGGCAACTCATCCTATCAATTAGGTTAAATCTATCCTTAGTCAATTAATCTATATGTTGATATAGTTAATTAATAAGGAAGAACAATAAGTGTTATTGGGTTGATAAAGTCTATAAACGGTGAGATATATAGACCTAGAGGGTCACACACATAAGGTCAATGGACTTCGGTGGATATAGACATAATAATAAGGATTTTTATGAAAATTTCACATTCCTAAAGTCTATAAATAAGGGGAGAATGACCATAAGAGAGGTGCCCATGCAAGCCTAGTCAAAATTCTTCCATTTCTTCTCTTCCTCTCATGGTGATGAGTGTTCACGATGAGATCTGTTCTTTTGGAGACTGTGTGGATACCGTTAGAGGCCAGATGCTTGAACGGTTGAAGAACTCTCTCAAATGATCCATGTAAGAATGAATTTTATTCTATACTAGATGATCGGATCACCTAGAATGGATGATGAAATCATCTATTCTTGGTGCTTTAACTCTGTTAAATATTTTGATTCAACATCTTCCGTTGCAATAATTGTTTTGGTCAAAAATTTGGAGAGCTTGTTGAGCCTGAGATCCCAATAGATTTTTCATATAAAGCCTCATAATTATCTTTATATCTACCAACATCTATATATCTTATTTACCCTATAGCACCTTATTAGTGAACCTTAATTAATTATCTACATCAACATATATATTAATTGATCAAGGATCGATTTAACTTAGTCAACAAGTTGAGTTGCTAGCCCGTTGGGTGACAAGCTAGACCACGTGCTCTAAGATATATGCAATATATAAGAACTCTCTTCTTGAACCTTTCCATTTATCTATATACCATTTCCGTGTCATCAGATACCATGTATGTAATACCCTTTATCTGCACAAGAGTCATGAATACCTATGATATGGTCAACTATCAAACCCTATTATGTCACTCAAATTAGTATTGATGCGTGTAGGAAATCATCGAGAACTCTTATGATATTTCTGATACCCTAGCCAAATATTTCATTGCATCTCATTCCTTGAGTCCATCTCCCCAAATACTGAGGGTAGATGATCCTATCTTGACCACACAATCATCTTTGAAGACTTAATGTCATATCCAATATTTGATGTTTTAGAGATCCTATGGCTAGGGATTTTTAAGTTATAATCAAAACATAGTCATCTATCTACAAGATAGATTTAGTGTCTCAAGTCAAAGGACCACACACACAATTGTGACATGAATCAACATGATTGATAATTAGGTATAATACTATTCAGGGATTCATATGAATTAATTCAACAAGCTCTTTCTCCAAAGAGTACCAATTATCTATTCTTAGTGTCTCCACACCAAGGGCTACAAGATCAACCATACTGATTATATAAGTTGGATTAATATCAAGCTACTAGAAGGAAAAAGAGAGGCTCAGCCCCAAGCTTTGTATTGTTTAGTGTTGAAGCTTTTTGTGGAGCTAAGATCAAATGGAGGAATGAGGTTGAATTGATTCTAACATCACATGGCCTAAGATTAGCATAAATGAACCTCTAAAACCTAAAGTCCTTGTTTGAAAACTACTTGGGCATATAACCCTCAAGCTGTATCTTATACACCTCTTCCTCAAGGTTTCCATTGAGGAAGATAATTTTTATATCAATTAGCTAGACCTCCTAGTCATAGTGTGAACTATAGTGAGAAGAATCCTAACTGAATTAATATTAGTAACTCGTGAGAATATTTTATCATAATCAACTCCTTGTCTTTTATGGTAACCTTTTTCTCAGTTTTTTAATTATTATCCTTTTACTTGGTTTGACAAGGAGAGTCAACTAAACATCATACTCGGTTTTGATGCATAGATTATATTTTATAGTCCATCACTTCTTGCCATTGTCTAGAGTTGGATTCATTCTCCCCTTCATCGTAGGTTGATAACATGCTAATTAGACATGATAAAACATAATTATTGATGCAAATTAAGACATAAATGATTTCATTTGTATGCATGCTATCATATTTATGAATATTTTTCTATCATTCCATGAAAAAGTCATTATAATCTCAAAATTACTTTAAATTAGGGTTAAATATGATGATTTAAATATAAATAATTTTATAACCCATCTTTACTTGAGATTATATATGTTTTTAAAGTTAAAATAATAAGAGAAATTATTTTATAAACATTTATTTACATTTTTCTTAAGTTAAAATCTTTAAAGAATAAATGTATTTTTGAAATGGAAATTAAAACTCTCATTATTTATTACTTTTGACTTTTTAGAATGATAGACAATTAAATTTTGGATCAAATGAAAGAAATTTGGATTAATTTGGAGTTATATTTTGAAAGTTATGAATTTTCTAATTTTAGGGATTTTTTCTAGATTTTTTCTAAATTTATTTTCGATTTTTAAGTATTAAAAACAATTAAAAAAGGCAAAAAAGGGGGTATATTTTTGCGCGGGACCCACGTGAATGGGACGTGGCACTCAGGGCCACGTGGCAGAGCCACGCGGACCCACGCGAGCGCCTACGTGGCGCGGATGTGACGTGCATATTTATATTTACTCGTAATTATATGGTTATAGTACATATAAGCATCCGATATTTTGGATTTAAGATAACCCTCTTAAATGTCACACGTTATATACCCGCTTGTTTTCCTTAAATTTTTCCGCGTGGGACTAAGTTCCGCACACTTTTTTAAGTGCAAGTGACGTGGCTTAATGAGAGGCATTGGATCAAGGGACTCGCCAAACGACGTGCGTGGATCGTGTCGACTCATGGTCCACCGGATCACGATCGTGCACGTGCTCTAAAGGTGGGAGTTATAACAGCTCAGATCTAACGCGCGGGAGTGCATCCTGATCATCAGATCGCGATCCAACGGGCGCAATCTAATGCGTTTAATAACGCCAATCCACGTGGACTCATCAGGGTGCTCCATCAAGATCAGACGGTCGCGATTTAAGTGAAACGTTTCACAGTGAACCGTTTCATCAGAACCGTCGATTGAAGTTCATTGGACGGTTACACCCAAAAACAATACAGATAGAGATGTTCTTCCGATTTGTAAAGCATTCGAGAAGCAATCCAATTGATCTGTTTAGACACTAACCTTCTTGAATCTCTTGATCCTATCCTCTTCTACACACAATTCCACATCCACAAAGTGTTTAAGATTGAGATTTGGCTGAATAGAGAGGGAGGAATCGACGCTTGAATCTTAACATCGCGGTTCTTTCGGATTTTCGATTAACAACGATTAATCGAGCTAATCCAATCGCAAGTTAGGGTTAGTGGAGGTAGTTTTTATTAATCTTTCATCTACCTATGTTTAAATTTTGATTTAGATTAGGAATTTAAGTTCAATTTCGTTTAATTTTCGTCAAAATCGCGATTTTAAGTTTTGAAAATCTCTCCCCACTTCGATCTTCAATTTCTCCACGAAATCAAAGTCAAATTCGATGATTTTTGATTCCGTAGAAATGTTTTGAAGTTTTCTTTCATAATCTACTATTTTCCCCAATTTCTATCATCAATTCATTGTCTGATTTGATCAAATTCGAAGAGATCATGATAAATTTCTTTATTTCCCTGTGGATTTGACCCTTATTTACCATTATACCCCTCAATTCGAGTTATTATCATCAAATTGGTAAGTTTGGAACCTTGTTTTGACACTAGAATATGTGAAATCGACGACCTTGCGGTCTCCACTCGTCAAATGGCGCCGCTGCCGAGGAATTAAGGCAAATTTTTAATCAATTTAGGACTTGGTCAACGCGGATTTTTCTCTTAATTTCTTGAAATTCAAGAAATTCAATCATATATTGAGTGATCCGAAGTAGAAATCAATCTTTGAGATCCTTAATTCGATAAGATTAAGTGATTTTGCCCCTTTTCTAAGGATTACAGACTATCACTTCTTCAAAATCGTGTTGAGGACTCATCACTCTCACGAATATCAACATTCAGGTACGATTGATTTCAATTTTTAATATTTTATAAGTATTTATAAGTTATTATCCATCTAAGTATCCAACTCACTCTTCATGAGACGATGGACAGGCTGGAGAGTATGGAATAATCCCCTAGAAATATACCTCTTTGAACGACCCTCGCAATCCCCCAACACCACTGATACCGACACTACCGAGACTGAAACAAACCTAGATCCATCTGAACCAGTAGAAATAGCCCGGAATGATGAGTGAAATGCAAGGAAACGCCTTAGTGACTATGCTAGGCCCGCCCTCCAGCGACCCGTCACTGGAATTGATGCACCCTTAACTAGAGGGGCAAATTTTAGAATTGATTCTCATCTCACGAGTATGCTTCCTATCTTCAATGGTAAACCTTCCGAAGATCCATATAGACACGTAGACGAGCTTTCCCAAGTTTGTGAGATAAATCATCTTCAAAATGTTCCCGTCGACACGATGAAGATGAAAATCTTTCCCGCTACCCTTAGAGACTGAGTGAAAGATTGGTTTTTAAAATTAGGGAAGATTCACTAGTTGGACCGAGATGGAGGAGGAGTTTTTAAGAAAATACTATTTTGTAGGGAAGACCACCTCCATCTGAAAAGCCATCCGCTAGTTTACCCAAGGCTCAAGTGAACCTTCCATGAGGCCTGGGAGCAATTAAGAGACCTTATGAGGGAGTGTCCACACCATGGAGTGTCTAACCATGAACTAACGTAAATATTTTATGACGGGTTAGGCCCGCAAGATAGATATATCTTTGATGCAGCAATTGGCAGCACCTTCATGAGCAAGTACGACGACGACACGATGGAACTCATCAAGACAGTGGCGGAAAATAGCCACCATAATGCGGCGAAACCATTTGGAAGACGTGCAATGCCAAAGACGATCGACGCCAAATCAGCAGAGACGGGAATGCTCCTTGAGAGAATCGACAAAATGACGGAAGTCCAGAATTTACTACTGGACTGACTTAATATCCGCAACGGTTCTGAAGGACTCGCCCCCGTCTCACATTAAGAAGCGTCACCATGCGCAACTTCCTCAATATTCGACCATGTCGAATTAGATTGCCCTGTGATGGAAATTCAAGGGCAAAACACATTTAGACAAGGTCCAACAGGAGGACCGACTCAAGAGGGACGAGCAAATTTTCCAGGTACATACCCTAACTACTATAATACCCCTGTTTTTAACAATTCCTCACAGAATAACGGATATAGGAGGAAAAACGATCAACCCTATCCTCCGTCCTACAATGGTCAGCAACAACATCAACCATCCTACCCTAATCAAAGATAGCTGTCGTTCGTCCCGCCGACTCAACCGCAAGCCTTCATGCAAGCTCCACGCCAGACCGCGCCGGCATCCGAGTTGATCATCGGCGCTATCTCGCAATTAATGGAACAAATGATGAGGATGAACTCACGCGTGGATGAAATTGAGGATTTCATCAAGACGAACGTCCAACCGACGACTGACAAAAAGGGTAAGAAAGTAACATTTACTGACCAATTACCCTCGCAGGCCACGGAAAACTCGAGAAATCAAGGAGCCTCGTTGAGCCAGACGCACAACATTAACCATGTACACGTCGACGAGGAAGCCGTGCAAATAACATTAGCCATATCGAGCCTTCGGAGTGGAAAAGCCCTACCGGATCCATACAAGGATCACCCTATCCACCAAGGCCAGAATGAAGAAAAAGAAGCACCAATTATCGTCGAGCAAGACAGTGATTCAGAGGATGAGGAAGAACAAGTTACGGCTGAACCTAACCCCGACAAATAGAAGCCTCATGTGCCTTATCATCAAGCCCTAAAACGACCTCAAGCCAAGAATAGTGAAACCGATGATAATCTACTAGACGCCTTTAAAAAGGTGACCATAGCCATTCCCTTGATAGATGCCATCAAGCATATCCCTTCCTATGCCAAATTTCTTAAAGGTATATGTACTCCCCATAGAAACCCTAAAAGGATCCAACTTAGTGAAACAGTGAGTTTGATAACATGCTAAATTAACATGGTAAAACATGATTATTGATGCATATTAAGGCATAAATGATTTCATTTTCATGCCTGTTATCATATTTATGTGTATTTTTCTATCATTATATGAAAAATTCATTATAATATCAAAATACTTTAAATTAGGGTTAAATACGATGATAAATAATTTAATAACCCATCTTTACTTGAGATTATAGATGTTTTTAGAGTTAAAATAATGAGAGAAAGCATTTTATAAACATTTATTTATATTTTCTTAAGAGAAAACACTTAAAGAATAATTATATTTATGAAATAAAAATTCAAACTCTCATTATTTATCAATTTTTACCTTTTAGAATGATAGATAATTAAATTTCGGATCAAATGAAAGAAATTTGGATTAATTTGGAGTTATATATTAAAATTTATGAATTTTCTAATTTTTAGGGATTTTTCCAGATTTTTCTGAATTAATTTTGCGATTGTTAGTGTTAAAAATGATTTAAACATAAAGCAAAAAGGGTTTTGTTTTCGTGCGGGACCCATGTGGGTGCGACGTGGCACGCAAGGCCACGTGGCAGACCCACGTGGGCCCACGCGGCGCCTACGCGGCGCGATATGACGCGTGCATTATTTATATATATCGTAAGTATATGGGTTATAGTACATATAAGCCTTCTAATTATCGGAAATACGCTATCCCTCTTATTCTGTCGCATCTTATTAACCCTTATGTTTTCTTTAATTTTCTCCGTGTGGGACTAAGTTCCACACGTAATTTTAAATCGCAGGACACGTAGCTGAATGAGGATCGCTGGATCAGATGAAGCGCGATCGCAGAGCGTCGATCGGGTGAGCTCGCGGTCCACCGGATCACATCAAGCGCATGTGCGTTTAACAAAGAATTATAACGGCTCTGATGAAACGCGCTCCAAGGGGCGCGATTTCATGTGTTTTATAATGCATCTAAAACGGCTTCATCCGGACGCTCGATCAAGGATCTGACGGCTGCAACATTTTTGAAACGGTCCACGATGGACCGTTCCATCGTAACAGTCGATTAAAGCCATCAGACTATCACACCCAAACTTGTATAAATAGAGATATTCTTCCAACTTTCTAAGCATTCGAGTTAGAAATCAATCCAATTGATCTATTTAGACACCTCCCTTCTCGAATCTCTTGATTCCATCCTCTTCTACACTCATTTCTGCATCCACGGAGGGCTTGAAATCGAGATTTGGTTGAGAGACGAAGGAGAAATCGAAGCTTGAACTCCACGATCACGTTCTTCACATTTTCGACGATTGAAGTGATTGATCGTGTTAATTTGATTGCAATCTTGGGTTAGTGGAGTCTTCACGAGCTTCTGAAGACTTGGGCGCCATCGACTTCGTAGATGACCAAGATATTGACGCCTACATTGAAGAAGTAATGTTGATTGACAAGGAAGCAAAATTTGAGGAGCTACCAATGGACAAGCCTTCCTTGGACGTCAAAGCTCTCTCTCATCAACACTCAAGTACGCCTTCCTTGATGAAGAAAAACCAAAGCCGGTGATCATTTCATCCACGCTAGATCTAAAGTAGGAGAAAAAATTACTGGAAGTATTAAGGAAAAATGAAGAAGCAATCGGATGGACCTTGACGGACCTAAAAGGGTTGGACCCTTCACTATGCACTCATCGCATCTTCCAAGAGGATGAGTCAAGATGCGTCAAGGAAGCCCAGAAATGGCTGAACCCGAAGGTAGGGGAGGCCGTGAAAGAAGAAATTCTTAAATGGCTAAACACAGAAATAATCTACCCCATATCTGATAGCCAATGGGTGAGTCCTGTACATATTGTTCCGAAGAAGGCCGGAGTAATGGTCACGACGAACGAGAAGGGCGAGGAAATCCAGAGACACCTTCCGACGAAGTGGAGAGTCTGCATCAACTACCGGAAGCTGAACTCCGAAACCAAGAAGGACCACTTCGCACTCCTGTTTATCGACCAAATCTTGGACCGTCTGGCAGGATCAAGTTACTTCTGCATCCTCGATGGATACTCGGTCTATCATCAGATCGTTATTCATCCTGATGATCAAGAGAAGATGACGTTCACATGTCCGTTTGGTACCTTCGCCTTCAGACGTATGCCATTCGGACTGTGCAACGCCCCCCCCCCCCCCCCGACCTTTCAACGATGCATGACGGAAATCTTCTTTGACTTTCTTGGCAACAGCTTAGAAGTTTTCATGGACGACTTCAGCGTCTTTGGAAACAATTTCAAGAGTTGTCTTGCTCACCTACCGAAGATATTGGAGGTATGCGTCAGGAAACGACTGGTGTTAAGTTGGGAAAAATCCCACTTCATGGTACGAGAGGGAGTAGTCCTTGGGCATATTGTCTCGGGCAAAGGACTGGAGGTGGATAAGGCCAAGATAGGGGTCATCCAAAACCTCCCTCTACCAAGTACCATTAGAGACTTGAGGAGCTTTTTCGGGCACGTCGGCTTCTATAGAAGATTCATAACAAGACTTTGCGAAATTCTCCAAGCCACTCACCACCCTTCTTTGCAAAGACAAAGACTTCATCATCGACGAAGAAGGGAAGCGCGCATTCACGATGTTGAAGCAAGCACTAATCAAGGCACCGATAGTTTAAAGTCCGAATTGGGACTTACCCTTCGAAATCATGTGCGACGCTTTGGACTACGCGGTGGGAGCGGTGATAACATGCATTTATAACTCGAATTCTTATCCTAATTAACTCATATTCATGCTTATTTTATGTGAATATGATGCATGTTATCATAGCTTTTAGGAATTTTCTCCATTGGCATGTCATTTCACTAAAGTTGATATTTATGCATAAATTAGGGATAATTTCATGCTTAATAGATGATTAATCTTTTGTTTAAATTAATAGAAGTTAATCTCTGTCATTGAATGAGTTTTCACTTTAGTAAATGTTTGGAAGGATGCTTTCGGATGAATATATGATTTAGAATGTTTAATGAGAAATAATTTAAGTAAATTATAAGTCATCATGATTTCTTCTTTCTAAATATATTTTAAATGATATGATATTAAAAAGAAAAGAATTTGTGATCCAATGGAGAAAATTTGGATTAAAAAGGAGTTGTATATTTTAAATTATGAATTTCTGAAGTTTTATGCCCTTTTTCTGAATTTTATTTGATTTTTATTTGATTTTTAGAGGTATTTTATATTAACAAAATCGCGAAAAAGTGGGTTTTTACCTCAGGCACTGACGTGGCAAGCGGCGGCTGACGTGGCACGCGGGACGGCCTCGAGATGCGACGCGGCACTAAGGTCACGTGGCAGAGCCCGAGTGGCCCGCGCAGGAGGCACATAGGGCGCGGCCACGTGGCAGGGAGGCCGCGCGGCCACGTGGGCGCCCGTGTGGGGCGCCACGTGTAGGTTCGGTAATAGAGGATATAGAGACGATATTAATAGGAGAATCCACTCCCCTATTTAAACGCGTCGTATCCCGTCATTTTTTCCGTGTGGGACTATGTCCCACACCTCTTACCTTTTGCAGGTGACATGGACGCGCGGCGAGCGTCGGATCTAAGCTCAAACCGGTGATCGCGTGGACCCGAGTCCATGCGATCCTCCATCAACGCACGTGCTACAAAAAGAGCATAAGTGAGTTTGATCGAACGACTTACCACACGCCACGTGGCAGCCCGAGAAGCCCCCGATTGGCATCAAACCAAAGGCCTTGAGATGATCTTCATCTGACGGCTGAGCTTCATCGAGAGATGATCACGATCTTCATCAATCGGACGACTAGCGGTGGACTCGCATCATGATTGTGGCGCACGGGATCGGCGAATCGCGATCGTTCACTCAACTGGAGCTTCATCGGATGGTTAAGAGGTTTCCTCGAAGAACTCCACGATCGCGGTCCGATCGAACCGTGATCGCGGCGCGATCGAGCTGCGATCGGGGAGCTTATTTGGTGGAATCACCTCCTGTCGATCGGACGGCGATCGACGAATGACCAGGACCACAATCGTGGCCTGATCGTGGCGAAAATCATTGCCATTTCGAAGCAAAATTGAAGCAAAATTGTGGCTAATTCGTGGCCAATCCCGGAGCTACGACGTCGCCCAAAGGAACCACTCCCACGACCCTTGGAAATCGCCTCCACAACCGCTCCAATGACCCACGAAATCGAGCCAGTTTTCCTCTTTAAAAGCATGTATTTCCCTTCTTTGTTCTTTAACTTTTGATCGATTCGTGAAGGAATTAAGTGAATTTCAAGGAAGATCTCTAGTTCATCGTGATCCCCACGCGTTTAGACTCGATTGCGAAGCAATTGGAGCGGGATTGATCACGAATTTCTCCTTGATTTCATCGAATTTTCCCCTTGAATTCCGAACGTCCACGAGGAAGAATCCGAGAAAATTCGCTTCAATCCACGAGAATTGGAGCCCCATCCTTGCAGAAATCGGGTTAGTAGTAAGATTCGATCGATTATGAGGAGGTAATTTGAGTTTTTATTAGATTTAGAAGTTTAATTTTGCAAATTAGTTCATAGTGTTCTTCATTTTCCCCAAATTTTAGTCCGAAAAGATGCTGATTTTGAAAATAGGATATTTCCCTGATTATAATTCCAAATCACTTGATTCTAGTTTCAGTGGATTTCTCTTTTCCTCAACTTTCCGTGGATAGCAATTTCATTGAATTCCGAGTTCATTTGACCCTCCAATTTAATGTTTGACCAAGGACTTTTTATCTTTCATTAGAAGTCAAATGTTGACTTTCGGGGTCAATTCCTTTTGATTTACAAATCAGAATTCAATAATTTTGCTCTTGTTAGATTCCTCTGGTTCTTAGCTTTCCATTGACATATAAATAACAAGATTTGGATTTCATTTGACTATTCAATTTGAAGATTTCCTCCGAGGTGTTAATTTCAAGGATTTTCTGATAGTTGTATTTCAATAATTCATAATAAATCCATTTCTTATCGAAAAATCATGAATTCTATATCAATATATTTCATTTTTTTCTCTTGTTTCTAAATATATAATTTTCGTAATCTTCTGACTCTGTTTGATTCTCTGATTTTATAGAACACCTACTGTTGGTCAAAGTCAACGCTTTGACTTTGACTTTTCTCTGTCAGACCGGAGAATTAAATTCTTAAATCTTCTTATTTAGCTTATTTATACCATTTCTATTCCTTAAATCTTATTTTCTCTTATTTAAAACTCCTTTTAAACCTAGGTTTGACCAAGTCAACTCTGCAATTAAAGTCAACCCTGCTCTCTGTGGATCGACCCGATACTTACACAATACTTGATTATTATATCTTATCTTTATGAGTTCGGTTTTATAAATTTTGTTTGACCATTGTCTTTGTGTTTTAACGACGCACGAAAACGACTCGTCAAGCAGCCTTGGGGCAATGACTTGACAAGAAGCCGACAACCATCTGCTATGCAAGTAAGGCCCTCATCGAAGCTCAAATTAACTATACGACTACGAATAAAGAGCTTCTGGCGGTGGTTTACACTCTCGAGAAGTTTCGGCCATACATCTTGGGGAGCAAGATCATCATTTACACGGATCATGCGGCCTTAAAATACTTGCTCTCCAAGAAAGAGGCCAAACCATGACTGATACGATGGGTGCTGCTCCTTCAAGAATTCAACTTGGAGATAAAAGATAAGAAGGGCAGCAAAAACTCGGTGGCAGACCATCTACTGCGTCTCTATGTCTCGGGAGGAGAAGAAATCAGCGACACATTCCCCGACAAGCATCTCCTCGCCATCTCGAGCCACGCTCCCTGTTATGCACACATCGTGAACTTCATCGTCATTGGATCGATCCCAGAGCACTGGAATTGGCACCAAAAAGATAAGTTCTTCCATGAGTTAAAGTACTATTTTTGGGAAGAACCACTCCTATTCCACCTAGGATACGACCAAATAATCAGACGATGCATACCTGAGGAAGAGCAAGGAGACTTCCTGGCGATGTGTCACTCATCAACATGTGGAGGACATTTCACGGCACGCAAGACCGCAAACAAGATCCTGCAGAGCGGCTTCTACTGGCCTTCCATCTTCAACGACGCCCACCAATTCTACACGGAGTGCCTACAATGTCAAGCGGAGATAAACATCTCCAAGCGAGATAAAATGTCGATGCGTCCGATTCTTGAAGTGGAGATCTTCTACCTTTGGGGGATAGTGACAAGATAGGACCGCGAGGTCGTCGATTTCACACGGTCTTGTGTCAAAAACATTTCCGAACTTACCAATTTGATGAAAATGTATCGAATTGAAGGGTATAATGGTAAATAAGGGTCAAATCCACAGGGAAATAAGGAAATTCTTGATGTATTCTTCAAAATTGATCAAATCGGACAATGAATTGATGATAGAAATTGGGGAAAATGGTAAATTATGAAAGAGAACTTCAAATCTATTCCACAGAATCAAGAATCATTGAATTTGGTCTTAATTTCGCGGAGAAATCGAAGATCGAAGTGGAGAGAAATTTTCGGACGAAGAAATCACGATTTTAACTAAAATTAAACAAAATTGAACCTTAAATCCTAATCTAAATTGAAATTAAACATGATAGGAAGGTAGATTATGAAAAACTGCTTCCACTAATCCCAATTAGCAATCAAATCGTCGTGATTAAACCGCTTAATCGCGAAGAACATGAAGAACACGAAGAAGAGATTCATGCGCCGATTTCTCCTAATCTATTCATCCAATTGTCGATCTCAAAGGCTCCAGAGGTGCGGAAATGAGAGTAGAACACGATGGGATTGAGAGAAATGAGAGGAGAGGTGTCTAGACAGATCAATTTCTTGATTTCCAACTCGAATGGTTTGAACATCGGAGGAACACCTCGTTTTATACACATTTTTGGCGTAATCGTTCAATCGAAACAATCAACGGTTACGATGAAACGGTCCACGATGGACCGTTTTGAAAATATCGTGGCCTTCGGATCGTGGATGGAGTGTCTGGATGCGATCGTCGAGATGCGTTATAAAACACGTTTGATCGCGCCCCTTGGATCACGATCGGGCGGTCGAGATGCGCTCCTCGCCGTTTCATCACGACTGTTATAATCCTCCATTTAAAGCACGTGTTTTGATCGTGATCGATGGTCCGTGCGTCCACACGATCGACGCGCGGATTTCGAGGGTGCCGACGATCCGACACATCACGAGTGGCCACGTCACCTGCATAAAAAACATCTCCGTGGAACTTAGTCCCACACGGAGAAAATTAAGAGAGGATATCGGGTTTATAAGGTGCGACATATCTGAGGGGTAATAATTCCCTTCTGATAAATGGAAGGCTATACATTATAAACTATATAGTAATAAATATAAATAATGCGCATCCGTCACATCGCCGCATAGGCGCCGCGTGGGCCCGTGTAGCGCTGTGTGGGCCCGCGTGGCGCTGTGTGGGCCCGTGTGGCGCTGCCATGTGGCCTTGCGTGCCACATCGCATCCATGTGGGTCCCGCGCAAAAAAAACCCCCCTTTTTTGCCTTTATTAAATTATTTTTAACATTTAAAAATCATAAAAATTAATTAGAAAAATCCCTAAAAATAGAAAATTCATAACTTTTAATATATAACTCCAAATTAATCCAAATTTCTTTCATTTGATCCAAAATTTAATTATCTATCATTCTAAAAGATAAAAATTGATAAATAATGAGAGTTTTAAATTTTATTTCAAAAATACATTTATTTTTAAGGAATTTTAACTTAAGAAAATATAAATAAATGTTTATAAAACATTTTCTCTCATTATTTTCACTCTAAAAAGCATTCACAATCTCAAGTAAAGATGGGTTATTAATTTATTCATCATATTAAACCCTTATTTAAAGTATTTTTGATATTATAATGATTTATTGTGGAATGATAGAAAAATACATATAAATATGATAACATGCATGGAAATAGAATTATTTATACCTTAATATGCATCAAAAATTATGTTTTATCATGTTAACATAGCATGTTATCAGATAGACTTTATGGGACTTTTCCCACCTTCGGACGGGAAAGACTACATACTAGTGGTGGTGGACTATGTGTCCAAGTGGGTCGAGGCAATCCCCACTAGGACAAACGATCATCGAGAGGTTCTGAGATTCATCACACGATGCATCTTCGCCCGGTACGCTTGTCCGAGGGCCATCATCAGCGATGGCAGCTCACACTTCAATAATACTCACTTCCATGCATTATTGAAGAAGTACGGAGAACACCACCGCATCACCACGCCATACCACCCCCAGGCGAATGGGCAAGTAGAGGTAAGTAATCTAGAAGTCAAGACCATACTCAAGAAGATAATTCATCCAGATGGGAAGGATTGGGCACAAAAGCTTCCCGATGCACTATGGGCATACCGGACGGCATACAAGACACCCATCGGGATGTCTCCCTTCCAGCTTATCTTCGGGAAAGCTTGCCATCTTCCGGTTGAGCTAGAGCATCGAGCCTACTAGGCTATCAAAAAGCTCAACCTATCACTGAAAAAAGCAAGGAAAGAACGACTTCTCTAGATCCAGGAGTTACAAGAGCTGAGGCACAACGTGTACGAGAACACGACAATCTACATGGAGAAGACCAAGGCCTTCCACGATCAACACATCCGACGACGATCATTCTAGGTCAACGACAAGGTCTGGCTATACAATTCGCACCTCAAGCTCTTCCCTGGAAAGCTACGCTCCAGATGGGATGGTCCTTATGTGGTTCTGGAGTTGTTTGATGGCAGAGCGGTACTCATCTCTGACATGAAAACCAGTCGACAATTCAAGGTAAACAGCCATCGTCTCAAGCCGTACCTGACATCGAGCCCATCCGCACCGGCAGATAAGGTAAATCTGCATCTTCCTGAGCACTCGAGGACATGACGGTATCACCCTCGACCCATCATTAGTCGTAGGTTTTATTTTTTCTTAGTCTGGCTGAAGACGTTAAACTTAGCGCTCTCGGGAGGCACTCTAAGATTATCTTACTTTTTAGTTTTATGTGTTTTTCAGTTTTTATAGATATCAGAGAATTACATTAGGAAAGGGCCACCTGCACGGAAATCCCATGAACGAGCATCACAGAATAATGAGCTTTTCTAAACCTCACTCACCACACTTTTGTATTGTTTTCATGCCATGATTTAATGATTTTTCACATGAGCATGTAGTTTTTCACTGAGGGCAATAAAGATTTTAGTTGGGGGGTGAAGATTTAGAAAAAGATCTACTATTTTTCAAAAAATTTAAAATTCTACCTTCTAAAAACTCCTATTTTTCAAAAACTTTGATCTAATCTACCCCACCTTAGAAGTCTTTACATCTAGAGATCTGACCTACTAGAGATGTAGAAGTGAGGGCCTCATTGCCCATATGATTACATTGTGAGTAATAAAGCTAAATTATCTAGAGAAACCATGGATTATACTTAGTGGTTGACTTCTTTGGGGTTGGGTACCTAACAGGCACCAAGGAAAAAGAGTAATCAGAGGTTGAAATTTTACGGGATTGAAAAGGAGAGTATTTGAGAGAAGAGAAAATTCCATTCCCTACCTATCATCAGCCAAAACTGCTTAGTATGAATAATTTCTCGATTCTAGACTTTCCCTTTTTAAAGAGTGCAATGATCCATAATTCTTGTAGTACCTATCTTTCCTTATAGGCATATAGTTTATCTTTTCCAAAGCAGTCAAGTAGTTACACCACCTTGCTTTAAACTTTACTTTTGATAATGAACACTCACAAGTGATTCACAAATCCATCACATCTTCATTTCTGCCCCACATGTACTTATACCTTCACACTACACTTCATTTGTTACATACTCTCTTAAGAAATCCTAAAACTCTCCACATCATCATTCTAATCTTCTGAAATTCTTTAAAAAAAAAAGAAGAAGAAAAGAAAGAGAATAAAAGTCAAAAGAAAAAGAGAAATAAGAAGTTACTAGAAGGAAAATAAGTGGGAATATCTTATGCCTTTATCTCTACCTCCATCTCCACCATCTACCCTATCCATCACCATCCACCTCATTTGGGAGTATAATTATCATAAGTGGTACCTTCTTTGTTTTTATAAATCCACTTTGTTTTATCAGCCTATTTGCTTTTAACCAAGTCATACCTTTAGAAATAGTATCATTTATTTCTTTCAGCCACCTCACACGATGCATCCAAAGATAGGAATCCTTTTGAATTGCACTCTTTTAAGGAGGAAAGCGAGTTGAGGGAAATTCTAAAATACTAAGTAGCCTCCATTTTGAGGGAATGAGTGATGTATTTATGGAGAGGGTAAGGAATTACATCCACTCATGAGAGAGTGAGTATCTTTTCATCACCATATCATCATACCTTAGATATGCTCACCTTGATTAAAATTGAGAATTAGACTCGAGCATTAACTGATGAGCACTACCTTAACATTTGATCGATATTATGTGGCCTATAAGCCAGTCACACTTTCATGTATCTTGTTTATGTTCATTGAAATGAAATTTATTCATTGTCATTCTTGTATGATGTTTACAATGAAGTCCATGAGCATGTGCAATGACTAAGTGAATTATGATGAGATTATAATATAGTGATCACTAGTCTTTAAACATATGTTCTAAAAAATTTTATTCATGGGATATTCGAGAAAGACATCGAATTATCTAGAAATAATATCACTATCTAATCCAATTTATATAATGACTATGGCTGATCCTATAGCCATCAGTGTGGAGACACTAATGATAGATAGTGTGTGCTTTTTGGAGAAAGAGTTCACCTAATTGATCCGTATGAATCCCTGAATGGTATTATACCTAATTGTCAATCAGGTTGATTCATGTCATGGTTGTGTATGTAGTCCTTTGACTTGAGACACCGAAGACATCTTGTGGATGGATGATCGTGTTTTGATTATGACTTACGAATCCCTAGCCACGGGATATCTAAAACGTCATATATTGGATACGACATGAAGTCCATGAAGATGATTGTGTGATCAAGATGGGATCATCCACTCGCGGTATTTGAGGAGATTAACTCAAGGAATGAGATGCGATGAAATCCTTGGCCAAGGTAGTAGAAATATCGAAGAAGGGGTTCTCGATGATTTCTACACGTATCAGTACTAACTTGAGTGATGAATTAGGGTTTGAAAGTTCACCATACCCTAAGTCATTTATGAGTCTAATGTGGATGAAGGATTATGCATACATAGTAATCGATGACGGGAAGGTTCCATAAGTAAGTTCTTACATACTACATATCTCCTAGTGTACGTGGTGTAGCTTGGCACCCAATGGGCTGGCAACTCAACCTATCGATTGGGTTAAATCGACTCTTGATTAATTAATCTATATTTGGATGTGGATAATTAATTAAGGTTAACCAATACAATGTTATTTGGTCTATAGAGTTATTAACTAGTGAGATATATGGACCTAGAGGGTCACACATATAAGGTTTATGGATGTTGGTGGATATATACATAATTATGAGGGTTTTTATAAAAAAACTCATACCAAATGTTTATAAATAGGGGGAGGACGACCACAACTAAAGGAGCCCATACAAGCCTTGTGGGAATTCTCTCCTTTCTTCTCTTTCTCTCTTGGTGAAGAGCTTTGAAGAGAAGATCCAACCATTCGGAGACTGTGTGGATACCGCTAGAGGCTAGACACTTGAATAGCTTCAAGAACTCCTTCAAGGAAACCCAGTAAGTATGTTTTCTCATTCATACTAGATGATAGGATCATCTGTTCTTGGTGGCTTGATATTTTGAATGTCCGATTCAATGTTTTTTTGGTGCATTTGATGTTTTGATCAAAATTTTGGAAAGTTATCGACCTCAGTTCCCATCAACATGCACTAAAGAAGTTAACCTAGAGATGGAATCTAGATCATTATGGCCTACACTATGAGGAAAATATGATCATACATTTATACACTTCACCTTTTGAGTGGTAGGATCAAAAGATGAAAGGACCTTCTAGGGAGATTATATAGTAAATTTTTAAGAGACTAGCAATCATTTAAGTTGGGGGGGGGTGTGATAATATGATAATTAGACATGATAAAACATGATTATTGATGCAAATTAGGGCATAAATGATTTCATTTGTATGCATGTTATCATATTTATGAATATTTTTCTATCATTCCATGAAAAAGTCATTATAATCTCAAAATTACTTTAAATTAGGGTTACATATGATGATTTAAAGATAAATAATTTTATAATTCATCTTTACCTGAGATTATAGATGTTTTAAAATTTAAAATAATGAGAGAAATCATTTTATAAACATTTATTTACATTTTCATAAGTTAAAATCTTTAAAGAATAAATGTATTTTTGAAATGGAAATTAAAACTCTCATTATTTATTAGTTTTGACTTTTTAGAATGATAGATAATTAAATTTCAGATCAAATGAAAGAAATTTGGATTAATTTGGAGTTATATTTTGAAAGTGATGAATTTTCTAATTTTAGGGATTTTTTCTAGATTTTTTCTGAATTTATTTTTGATTTTTAAGTATTAAAAACAATTAAAAAAGGCAAAAAAGGGGGTATATTTTTGCGCAGGACCCACGTGGATGCGACGTGGCACTCAGGGCCATGTGGCAGAGCCACGCGGACCCATGCGAGCGCTTACGTGGCGCAGATGTGACGTGCATATTTATATTTACTCGTAATTATATGGTTATAGAACATATAAGCATCCGATATTTCGGATTTAAGCTAACCCTCTTAAATGTCACACGTTATATACCCACTTGTTTCCCTTAAATTATATGGGACTAAGTTCCACACAGTTTTTAAAGTGCAGGTGACGTGGCTTAATGAGAGGCATCAGATCAAGGGACTCGCAAGACGACGTGTGTGGACTCATGGTCCACCGGATCACGATCGCACACGTGCTCTAAAGGTGGGAGTTATAACAGCTCAGATCTAACACGCGGGAGTGCATCCTGATCGTCGGATTGTGATCCAACGGGCGCAATCTGATGCGTTTAATAATGCCAATCCACGTGGACTCATCGGGGCGCTCCATCAAGATTGGACGGTCATGAGTTAAGTGAAATGGTTCATGGTGAACCGTTTCATTAGAACCGTCGATTGAAGTTCATTGGAATGTTACGCCCAAAAATAGTATAAATAGAGATGTTCTTCCGATTTGTAAAGTATTTGAGAAAGAATCAATCCAATTGATCTATTTAGACACAAACCTTCTTGAATCTCTCAATCCTATCCTCTTCTACACACAATTCCGCATCCACAGAGGGTTTAAGATCGAGATTTGGTCGAATAGAGAGGGAGAAATCGATGCGTAAATCTCAACATCGCAGTTCTTTCGGATTTTTGATTAAGAACGATTAATCAAGCTAATCCAATCGTAATTTGGGGTTAGTGGAGGCGGTTTTACTAATCTTTTGTCTACTTATGTTTAATTTTCGTCAAAATCACGATTTTAAGTTTCGGAAATCTCTCCCAACTTCGATCTTCAATTTCTCCGGGAAATCAAAGTCAAATTCGATGATTTTTTATTCCATGGAAACATTTTGAAGTTCTCTTTCATAGTCTACCATTTTCCCCGATTTCTATCATCAATTCAGCATCCGAGTTGATCAAATTCGAAGAGATCATTATAAATTTCCTTATTTCCCTGTGGATTCGACCCTTATTTACCATTATACCCCTCAATTCGAGTTATTTTCATCAAATTGGTAAGTTTGGAACCTTGTTTTGACATGAGACCATGTGAAATCGAGGACCTCGCAGTCTCCGCTCATCATAGGTCGAAGAATTATTATCCTTGAGGTGAAGAGTATCGACGTCATTTGTGAGAATATTCTCACATATAGATTTGATTGTCTCAATAGTCTATTAAACTTATGTAATACCTCTATGTGTACTGATGAACTCGATTCTGAGGTATTTTTAATTGTTTTTTTAATCGATTCATGCAAAAATATTTAGAATTCCTCATTTTGCACAATGGTAAAGTAAGGGTTAAATCTTAAGGGAGTCTAGGTAACGAGATCAATAGTTTTTAAAAGGGAAGACTAGACATGTGTATAAAGAAGGTGATCTGGGGCAAAGATGGAGAATGCGAAAGATTGAGATGATAAGAAGAGATATGGATGTGAATCTTAATCTTTATTTGTATGAATAAATATGTTTAATATTGATAATAGAATTTTAGGTGAGTTTGATGATAGAATGGGGAGAAGCGAGGGATTGAGATGGTTTTTAAAATGGTGATAATGTAGATGATTTTGAGAGATTTTGAGATATGAATGACGATAAACTACTTGATAAGAATGGAAAATGAAATTATACTATCCATGGAGGGGATTAAAAAACAAAATTAGATCCAAATTCTTACACAAACCCTCATTTTGTTTCCAATCTTAGGTTAGATCAGGTTAAGCTTGTTATAATCTATATCCTTTCTTGATTTTACCTCTACAAAAAATTTGAACTCCGAACAATGCCAAACTTGGGCCTAAGCTTCTCCTTTTCCGCCTAGTAGCTTGATTCTAAGAGAGAGCAAAAAAAATAACAAGAAAGAACGAAGAAGATTCGTTTATATATTACTTTTAAAGGTTCCCCTTAATCAACGATGTGATGTATATTATGTGGCCTATAAGCCAATCACACTTTCATGTATCTTGTTTATGTTCATTGAAATGAAATTTATTTTTCATTGTTGTGTGATGTTTGCAATGAAGTTCATGAGCATATGCAATGACTAAGTGAATTATGATGAGATCATGATATAGTGATGGAGAATTATTTCAAAACATGAACACAAGGTGATGGAGAATTATTTTAAAAATATGAACATAAGGGTTCTAAGTGAACCTATCCTCCTTATCCTCCTCCTCCTCCTCCTTATCCACCAACTCGAGAAATTGTCCATTAATTAGATAGATGAAGAAGACCTCTCTAAATAATTAAAGAGATTGTAGATCTTAAGGGAATTATCTTCCCTCCTTTCCCTATTTTATACTAATCTAAAGATTGACTTGGTCAAAACATTTAATCATTATCTTTAGAAACCTAGAATTCCTTGAGTGGACCAAGTCAACCACATTCTACCTTGGTATAGGATCCTAATTTTCAAACCATATCCACTATATCAAAGGTACCTTATATCATTTTAAATAATGATCTCAAAAGAAAAATCAATAGGAATCTCTTAGATATTAAACTCCCTTCTTTTCTCTTTGAAAACCCACCTATAGATAGAAATTATAGGAGAGATCTAAATAAAATTACTACCTTCGGGTTCTACTTCAAGACAAAATGAAGACGTAAAGCTTCAAGATGACAAGTCTTCTACAAATGGCCTTTTGTAACAATAAAGTCCAGCAAACCCATTTGAAACCCATCTCAAGTTGGTACAAACACATTCAAGGCCACAATGGTTATTCTTGTTGAGCAATATTGACAGGCAAAGCTTCAAAGAACTTATTCTCCTTACCATTATGAAAGCGAAGAAGCCAAAGCTCGTGGAGTTCCTATTTCAAGTCAAAGCCCGTGCGAGCACACGGGTTCTCAAACAAAAAAATCTACTTACGGTCAGACAAAAGAGATGTCAGAAAGAAAGAGATGCCATCATGGGAGAGTTCCGCTCTGGCACCACCTGAGTTCTCAGTACGACTGATGTATGGACTCGTGGACTTGATGTTCAGCAGGTTCCCTGGTCATAAACTATGATCGTCCCAGCAACCAAGAGCTCTGCATCCACAGAACTGGTCGCTCTGGTCGATTCGGACGAAAGGGTGTTGCTAGAAATTTTGTCCAGAGTGATGACATCAAGATCCTAAGGGATATAGAGAAATATTACAGCACCCAGATAGATGAAATGCCCATGAATGTTGCCGGTCTGATCTGCGGAAATAAAAGACATGAATGTTGCCGTTTTACCGAAGATGTCAAAGATAGGAAATTAAATCCACGTCAACCACGAACTCGCGAGACGACGTCAATATGTAACTCTTATGGCTGAAACGACAAGACGCACCGATGACTAAAGAGCTTCAGGAAACCGTTGACTCAACCCGACCTCGCGTACGCATCGTAACGAGCTTAAAAATCATCATCTTCATCATCAACGATCTTTACACCACATTGTCAGCTCTCTAAGACCACCGGAAATTATCTTTACGGATATTGGACGCCTGCGCGATAAGAGATTAAAAGAGCATTTCAAAACCAATCCGGTCCACAAACGTCGCCCTACAATGTCACGACAATAGTAAGCCTCTCGGAATATATCGTGAACATTCATACGCGATGGATAACTCCCGCGACATGTTGATTCAACGTAACGTCTTCTCCTCAGCATATAAAAGATAAATTGTAAGAGACGAAACACAGTTGATTATTGATAAAATTTGGTTACATGGTTTGTTTTATCCTTGTGTGTTCATCGTATCCTCCTTGTGCTTCTCCCGCAAACCTTCATCTTCCGAGATTCTATCCTCCTTTCCCTTCCTCCCTCCCTCTCGTTCTGTCTTCTTTCAATCACTTTACGCTCAGACGCAAACGACGGAAACTTCGAAATTAAACGGTAATCCGAAGCAACGTACTTTCGTCTTCCACTTCAGGTATCATCCTCCATCCTAACACCGTGATTGATAGTTCGGATATTATCTCTGTAAGTCCAACTCTTACCCAGTCTCATATTTCGAACTCTTCATTTCTTCATCCTCATTCCCGTTCTCCCGGATTCTCAACCTCTGCAATTCACCATTTACCATCCTATTTGCTGTACTAGATATATATTGTTATCCTATCCCCGTTATTCATTCTCTTCTTGCTCTATATTTATCATCGTCGTCATTCTCCTATCCAGTAACTTCTTCACTATCTCGATCGTATCTACTAAATTATTAATCTTAATATCCTCCTATATACATACTTATCACTTCTGTATTTCCAATTAAATCTACTCTTCATTATAAAATATATCTGCATAAATACTATTATTCATTAACTAAAGCACTCCCTATTCTCTAACTCTTACCTCCTATAAATACTCATCATAGTCTTCTGATAAAGAATTATTTTGAAACATGAACACAAGGGTTCTAAGTAAACCTATCCTCCTCCTCTTCCTCCTCCTCCTTATCTATCAACTTGAGAAATTATCCATTCATTAAATGGATGAAGAAGACCTCTCTAAATAATTAAAAGAGAGTGTAGATCTTAAGGGAATTATCTTCCCTCCTTCCTCTATTTTACACTGATCTAATGATTGACTTGGTCAAAAGAAATTAGCCTTATCCTTAGATAATTAGAATTCTTTAAATGGACCAAGTCAACCACCCTTTTTCCTTTGATATAGGTTCCTGAATTTCCAAACCTTATTCACCATATCATAGGTACCTTATATCATTTTAATTAATGATCTCAAAAGAAAATCAGTAGGAAACCTCTTTGAATTACATCCCTTTATTTCTTTGAAAACCACCCTTAGTTAGAGTTTTAGGTGAGATCTAATAGAATAACCTCTCTTCCATACTTATTATCTTCCTATTCATAGTCCTATCATTTCTAAAATTATCTAATCTATATTATCCCTCTTGATATCACTTCATAGGTCCTCCCTAATTTGTAGGAATATTATCAACTTTAGAAATATCCTACATCATCTTCACTACTCTTATTCCTAAAATTATAATATATTCTATTAAATATTCTCTGAATTATATACATTCATTCCTACTTGATATCATTCATAGGTCCTCCAATCTTTTTTAGGATTATTTATTAAACATATCATCTCCATCATACATAGCATCATATTCTAAATTATCCTACATCACAAGGGTTCCAAGTGAACCTATATTCCTCCTTACTCATGAGTTTGAAAAAATTATCCATTCATTAAATGGATGAAGAAGACCTCTCTAAATAATTGAAAGAGAGTGTAGATCTTAAGGGAATTATCTTTCCTCCTTCCTCTATTTTACACTGATCTAAAGATTGACTTGGTCAAAAGAAATTAGCCTTAGCCTTAGATAATTAGAATTCCTTGAATGGACCAAGTCAACCACCTTCTACCTTGATATATGTTCCTTATTTTCCAAACCACATCCACTATATCATAGTTACCTTGTATAGTTATAAGAAATGATCTCAAGGGAAATTAATAGGAACATCTTTGTTATTAAAATCCCTTCTCTCTTTGAAACCACCCTTAGCTAGAATTTTAGGAGAGATCTAAATACTACTATTATCCCCGTGTTCTACTTCAAGATAAAATCATGCATGATTACACCTATAATCAAGGCTTTCCAAGAGATTATGAAGACCATCCCAAAATGAAGACAATATTATGAAGAAAATCAGCATCAAAGGAGCTTCCAACCAAGGAGATTATCTCTCAATGGAGTAAAACCTTCAAGATTGATGAAGGGAGAACATTCAGTATGATATCTACCAAAGAACACTCCTAACTAATTCTCAAAAGGTACAAGTCATCTACGACCATTGACTTCCAAGAAGAGCAGAACAATTTACTGAAACACCTTGAAAGGAAAGAGACAGAGTATATGCGTCTGCAGAGGCATAAAATGAGTGTTGATGACTTTGAATTGCTAACTACGATTGGTAAAGGTGCTTTCGGATAGGTAAGAGTTTGTCGAGAAAATCTAGTGGCAACATCTATGCTATGAAGAAGTTGACGAAATCAGAGATGCTTCGTCGGGGTCAGGTTGAGCATGTAAAAGCTGAAAGAAATCTTCTTGCGGAGGTTGATAGTGAATCCATCGTGAAACTATATTTTTCGTTTCAAGATGAAGAGTTTCTTTACTTAATCCTGGAATACCTACCTGGTGGAGACCTAATGACGTTGCTGATGAGAAAGGATACCTTGACTGAAGATGAGGCAAGATTTTATGTTGCAGAAACTATTCTTGCTATTGACTCCATTCACAAAAGCTCGCAAGAGGACAATAGTATACCGTCGAGCTCCCTTTCAAGCCAAACACCGTGCGAGCACAGGACCATCGCCAAAAGATACGGACGATAAGCTCAGGATTTGGATCAAAGAAATTTTCATTACGGACGATCCATTCACGCGGTTCAAGGGAAATTTCTCGGATAGTAGCTTCGCGAAACTCGCTACTTGCTGCCTTTTTTTTAAGACTCGTGGCACGGTCAAACCGATATCACCAATAATCTCGCAACAACATCACCATCGTTTTACAGCTACAGTTAACAGGACGTCCGCGATGAGAGATTAACGGGCGTCTCAAATCCGATTCCATCCAGGATGCCACCCTACAACCTCACCAATATCAAGATATGCCACGCAATCTAAAACCATCCGACGCGGAATGAAGAAGCGGCATAACGGCGAACACGAAAGGACGCTTTCACCAGTCGTAAGTGCCTCAACTCCCGTCGCGTTGAAGATGCCGGGTCAATCCGTCAACCAAATGCCGAAATTATCGACACGACGCGACGTCTCAGCGCGACCTACACTCTTTCGATCTCTATAAAACGCAAATTGTAAGACGGAGAAGACAATGTATTTTTGAATGAAAAATTGGTTACCTCTGTTTGTGTTCGTGTTTATCGCGTTCACGTATCTCCATCGTTCTTCCCGTGAATCTCCCGCAACCCATCTTTCGAGTTCTATCTCTCTTTCCCTTTCTCCCTCCCGTTCTGTCATCTTTCAATCATTTACCGTTAGAAGTTGAATCGAGGAATATCTGGATCAGTGGAGCGATTCGGGAGCATCGCTTTTCTCGTCATCATCAGGTATCATCCTCTCTTTTCTCTCTCCGTGAAATAGTTCAGATATCTAATATCAGAAGTCCATCTTCTATCTTTCCGTCAACCACCCTTCTTCCATTTTTTTAATACCCGTCCATTGTCCTCATCCTTCTTCACGAAAATATCATTATCATTCTATCAACATTATAAAATATGTTTCCATAAATACTCTTATTTCGTTAACTAAAGCATTCCATATTCTTCTATACATACTCATCATTACTCTTATTCCTATAATTTTGATATATTATATTCAATATCTTATGAGTTATATCCATTTATTCCTACTTGATATCATTCATAGGTCCTTCCATCATTTGTAGGATTATTTCTTAACTATATCATCATCGTCGTATATACCTCCATGTCTGAAATATCCTACATCATATAGTGATCACTAGTATTTAAACATATGTTCTAAACATTTCTATTCGTGGGATATTCGAGAAAGACATCGAATTATCTAGAAATAATATCACTATCTAATCCAATTCATATAATGACTATGGCTGATCCTATAGCCATCAGTGTGGAGACACTAATGATAGATAGTGTGTGCTTTTTGGAGAAAGAGTTCACCTAATTGATCCGTATGAATCCCTGAATGGTATTATACCTAATTGTCAATCAGGTTGATTCATGTCATGGTTGTGTATGTGGTCCTTTGACTTGAGACACCGAAGACATCTTGTGGATGGATGATCGTGTTTTGATTATGACTTACAAATCCCTAGCCACGGGATATCTAAAACGTCATATATTGGATACGACATGAAGTCCACGAAGATGATTGTGTGATCAAGATGGGATCATCCACCCGCAGTATTTGAGGAGATTGACTCAAGGAATGAGATGCGATGAAATCCTTGGCCAAGGTAGTAGAAATATCGAAGAAGGGGTTCTCGATGATTTCTACACGTATCAGTACTAACTTGAGTGATGAATTAGGGTTTGAAAGTTCACCATACCCTAAGTCATTTATGAGTCTAATGTGGATGAAGGATTATACATACATAGTAATCGATGACGGGAAGGTTCCATAAGTGAGTTCTTACATACTAAATATCTCCTAGTGTACGTGATGTAGCTTGGCACGCAACGGGCTGGCAACTCAACCTATCGATTGGGTTAAATCGATTCTTGATTAATTAATCTATATTTGGATGTGGATAATTAATTAAGGTTAACCAATACAATGTAATTTGGTATATAGAGTTATTAACTAGTGAGATATATGGATTTAGAGGGTCACACACATGTCTATAGATGTTGGTGGATATAGATATAATTATAAGGGTTTTTATGAAAAAACCTCATACCAAATGTTTATAAATAGGGGGAGAACGATCACAACTCAAGGTGCCCATGCAAACCTTGTGAGAATTCTCTCATTTGTTTTATTTCTCTCTTGGTGAAGAGCTTTGAGGAGGATATCCAACCATACAGAGATTGTGTGGATACCGCTAGAGGCTAGACACTTGAATAGCTTTAAGAACTTCAAGGAAACCTTGTAAGTATGTTTTCTCATACATACTAGATGATAGGATCATCTTTTCATGGTGGCTTAATTTTTTGAATATCCAATTCAATTTTTTCCTCTACATTCAAAGTTTTGATCAAAATTTTGAAAGTTTATCGACATCAGAACTCAACATGAGGTCTAAAGATATTAGTGGATACAGACATAATTATGAGGGTTTTTATAAAAGATTCACATATCAAATGTTTATAAATAGAGGGAGAACAATCACAATTCAAGGTGCTCATGTAAACCTTGTAAGAATTCTCTCATTTCTTCTTATTCTCTCTTGGTGAAGAGCTTTGAAGAGGAGATCAAAATATTAAAAGATTGTGTGGATATCGCTAGAGGCTAGACACTTGAATAGGTTCTAGGACTCTTTCAAGAGAGACTTGTAAGTATATTTTCTCATATATACTAAATGATAGGATTATATGTTCTTGATACCTTGGTATTTTGAATATTCGATTCAATATATTCAGTTGCATTCGATGCTTTAGTACAAATTTTTGAAGGCTTATCAACCTAAGTACCCAACAACTTATTCCTGATACAAGATTTACATGTTACAAATGATTCATAATCAAATGTATCAGAGTATAATCTCTTTGCAACTCTTAAAATCTTTGATTGCCTACATGCCCAAGCCTATCATGCTAGAGTTAGGCCTCATTCATATCTTGCTTACTCTTCTTATGAGCAATATAAACTTGGAGATTATATGAAGAAACATTAATCATGTGTAAACCATTGACTGAAGGTATTGTAGCAAATAATTTAATTCCAAAAAAAATACTTGTCGTTAATATTCAATGGAAAACTTGTTGGGTTCTAAGGTCGATAAACTTTCTAAAATTTTGATCAAAACATCGAATGCAGAAAAATATATTGAATTAGATGATCAAAATATTGAGACACCAAGAACAGATGATTTCCTATCATCTTGTATGTATGAGAAAGCATACTTATAGGGTTTCCTTGAAGAAGTTCTTAAAGCTATTCAAGTGTCTAGTGATAACATGCACATTTAACTTAAATTCTTATCTTATTTAACTAATATTCATACTTATTTTATGTAATTATGATGCATGTTATCATTGTTTTATGAATTTTCTCCATTGGTATGTCATTTTACTAAAGTTCATATTTTTGCATAATTTAGGGTTAATTATGTGCTTTAATGATTTATGACCTTTTATAAAATCAAAAAAATCAAAATTAACCACCTTTTAGTGATTTTTATTTTGTATTTGGTAAAGATGAGTAAAAGAAGAAAGAGAAGAAGAAGATGATAGAGGAATTAAAGAAAATGAGTGGATGATAGGGTTCACTTATTAATATTTTTTTGAATTCATTATTTATTCTTCTTTTAATTTATATTTCAGGTGACATGATATTAAAAATAAATAAATTTTTGATCCAATGGAGAAAATTTGAGTCAAAAAGGAGTTATATAAATGAAGATATGAATTTTTGAATTATATGGAATTTTCTACATTTTATTTCGATTTTTCAGGAATTTTTTGGATTTAATTCCTTATTAAAAATAACAAAAAATGGTTATTTAATCGCGCGGGACCGGCAGAGCTGACGTGGTGTAGGGCGAACACGTGGCGGAGCCACGCAAGGCCACGCGGGCACCTACGTGGTGCGCAATGATTGGGCTGGCAGATGATGGGCCCATGAGTTAGTGGGTCCAGGTTAGAGGATTGGGGCGTAGAAGGCCCATATGGGCAACACAGAAGCTTAAAGAGCTTTTCGCTTTTATAGGCACCAATCTCTCTAATTTGCTACATGTGGGACTAAGTTCCATTTAAAGTCTCGAATTGCAAGTGACGTGGCAGCTCAAGAAGCGTCCGATTAAAGCACGTGGATCGACACGCGTCGATTCCGTGAATTTTGATCCACCGGATCCTCATCAAAAGCACATGCGCAAATGTGAGCCGTCGATCGCATAAGTGACATCGGACGACCACGCTTCAATCGCGCACTCAGTGAACCACGATTCGACACGTGGCTTCATAAGGATGTTTCAATGAAGATTGGACTGCGGAAATCAAGCGAAGTGAAATCCGCTTTGTGGGCCACGATCCCACCGATTTCATGAGATCTAATGGCCAAAATCTCATCAGTAAATCGAATGGACCACTTTTTTTGCGCGGATTTCTCTATAAATTGATGTTCTCTCCCTATGTAAACTTAACTTTTGATTGAATTGTGAAGAAATTAAGCAATTTTGAAGGAAGATCTTAGGTTCTTCGTGATTCTCTTGCGTCCTAGACTCAATTCCGCATCAATCGACGCAAGTTAATCACGAATTCATCATAAGAAAATGTTAAATTCTCCCCTTGAATGCCAAACGTATGTCGAAGAAGGTTCCGAATAAATTCTCCATAATCAAGACACTTTGAGGCTCAATCGTCGCGTCAATTGGGTTAGTAGTGTGAGTTCTTCCTAATCCTTACAATTTATGTAGTTTAGATTAGATTTCAAAAAATTGAGCCTTCAATTTTACGTTTGACCATCGACAGTTCATTTTCAATCCGAATTTGGGTGTTGACTTGCGGGGACAATTAGTCTTAAAATACAAGGTGAAATTCGACAATTTTGGTCGTTTTGGAATCCTCTGGTTGTTAGATTTCTATTCGTATGTAAATTTCTTGATTTTGATATCATTGGTTAGTCAATTTGATGCTTTAAACCGAAGTGTTCATTTCGAGATTTTTCTGATATTTTATTTGTAATAAATCATAATAAATCCAATTCTTCTTAAAAAATCACGAATTATATATCAAAATTTTCCATTTTTTCTCTAGTTTCTGAATATATAATTTTCGTAATATTTTACCCTATTTTTATTCTCTGATTTTACAGAAAGTCAACATCTGGTCAAAGTCAACGCTTTAATCTTGCCTTTTGACTTTTCTTCGTCAAATTATTTTCTAAATTCTTAAAATATATTTTCTCATACGTTTATATCATTTCCATCAATTATATATCACTTTTATTTCTTAAAATCTCTATTTAGACCTAAGTTTGACCAAGTCAACCCTTCGATCAAAGTCAACCGTGTTCTCTGTGGATCGACTCAATCTTTATACTATACTTGATTTCATATCCTTTTTTATTGTGAGTTCGGAATTATAAATTTTTTTTACAGCGTTTGTGTGTTTTCAACGACCGCATAAATCGACAAGTCATCTAGCCTTAGTGGTATCCACATGGTCTCCAAATGGTTGGATTTCCTCTTCAAAGCTCTTCACCAAGAGAGAAAGAGAAGAAATGAGAGAATTCTCATAAGACTTACATGGGTACCTTGAGTTGTGGTCATTCTCCCCCTATTTATAGACATTTGGTATGAAGTTTTTTTCATAAAACCCTCATAATTATGTCTATATCCACCAACATCCATAGACCTTATGTGTGTGACCCTCTAAATCCATATATCTCACTAGTTAATAAATCTATAGACCAAATAACACCTTATTTCTCAAAATTAATTAATTATTCACATCAACATGTCGATTAATTAATCTAGGATCGATTTAACCCAATAGTTAGGTTGAGTTGCCAGCTTGTTGGGTGACAAGCTACACCATGTACTCTATGAGATATTGAGTATCTAATAACTCACTTATGGAACCTTTCCGTCATCGATTATCATGTATATATAATCCTTCATCCGCATGAGACTCATGAATGACTTATGGTATGGTCAACTATAAAACCCTAATCGTTCACTCAAGTTAGTATTAATGCGTGTAAGAAATCATCGGGATCTCCTTCTCTAATATTTCCATTACCTTGGCCAAGTATTTCATCCTATCTCATTCTTTGAGTCAGCCTCCTCAAATATCGAGAGTGGATGATTCTATCTTGATCACACAATCATCTTCGTGGACTTCATATCATATCCAATATATAACGTTTTAGAGATCCAATTGCTAGGGATTGGTAAGTCATAATCAAAACACTATCATAAATCCACAATATGTCTTTGGAGTCTCAAGTCAAATGACCACATACATAACTGTGACATGAATAAACCTGATTGATATTTGGGTATAATTATCATTCATGGATTCATAAGGATCAATTTAGTGAACTCTTTCTCCAAAGAGCACCCACTATCAATCCTCAGTGTCTCTAAAGAGATGGCCATCATATGAGTTGGATTAGATATTGATATTCTTTTCGGATAATTCGATGCCCTTCTTGAATATCTCACAAATAGAAATGTTTAGAACATATGCTTAAGGACTAGTTATGACTGTATTATGATCTCATCATAATTCACTTAGTCATTGCATATGCTCATGGATTTCATTATAAACATCATACATGAATGACAATAAATAAATTTCATTGCAATGAAAATAAATGAGATACATAGAAGTGTAATTGGCTCATAGGCCACGTAATATCTGTCAAAATCCATCTTGTCTAAATAAGAAATTGAAATGATGGTCTTCACTATGTTAAGAGCATATTAACATTTTTCTAAATAAATATAGTCCATGGATAGTATCTTGAGGTTCACAACTTCTAGCATAGCTGTAGAAACTCTTACGAAATTTCCTATCCTTAGTTCTTCGTCATTCTTTCTCAGCTATTACTTTCTTCTCATCCTCTATGAGGCATTATAGATATGAGAATTAGATTCAATATCTAATACCCAAGATATCTAATATCTACAATACAAGAAAGTATCTATCATATAAATTAGAGCAATCCCAAGCTTCCTTTTGATTTTCCCGTTGAGTTACTTCCTTCAATTCTTATTCTTGTGTCCCTCGTGCCATAGTAGGAATACTTATCTTTATTATTGCCATACTTCTTTTTTGTAGTTATGTTCATTTTCTTTTTCCCTTTGCCCTCTTGTAGGTAGAGGTTACCTTCCCATTGTTGTTGGTGTCAATGACATAGAGTACTTGGGTTTTTTTTTTCAAGTTTGTAGGTTGATATTATGTGCCCTCAGAGATAATTGCACTTTCATATTTTATTTTTATTAATTGAAATGAGATTTTATTCATTTTCATTTTGGTTTGATGATTGCACTTAAGTTCATGATCATATACATTGAGAAAAAGAACTAAGATGAAATTATAGCATGATGATCATGACTCTCTAAATATATGTTCTAAATACCCAAAAAGAACATTGCTATATCTGGAAAGAATAACACTAGTTGATCTCACTCATAGGATGAGTATGACTGATCTTGTAGGCATTAGTGTTGAGACATCTGCTATGATTTGAGGCTTGACAAGATTTCTAAAAGTTTTGATCAAAATATTGAACGCAAAAAAAGATGTTGAATTGAATATTGAACACAATTGAAGCACCAATAATAGATGATCCTATATCTTGTATAGAGAAAAATATATACTTATAAGGATCATCTAAAGAAGTTCTAGAAGATGTTCAAGTGTCCAACCTCTAGGGGTATCTACACGATTATTGGATAGTTGTATCTCATCTTGAACACTCATTTCCATGAGAAGAAGAGAAGAGAGGGGATAGTTTTCCAAAAGGCTTGCATGAATACCTATTGGTATAGTTGGTCTCCTCCTATTTATAAACTTTAGGTATGTAAAATTTTCATAAAAATCTTTAAAATTACGCTTATATCCATCAACCTCCATTGACCTTATGTGTGTGACCATCTAAGTCCACATATTTCATCAACCCAAAACTGCTTATTGGTTGTCCTTATTAGTTCTCCTTATTAATTACGCTACACCAAGTGCTTTCAGAGATACGGATTATATGAGAACTCTCTTATGAAACCTAATTTTCATAAGTTACAACATATATATAATCCGTCATCCACATGAGACTTATGAATGACTAAAGTATGGTTAACTATCAAACCCTAACCAGCCACTCAATTTTAGTATTGATGTGAGTATGAAATTATCAAAAATATTTTCTTTAATATGTCTATTACCTTAGCCAAGTATTTATCACATCTCTTTCCTTTTGAGTCAATCTCCTTTTATATCGAGGGCGGATGATCTCATCTTCACCACTCAATCAACTTTGAGGACTTGATATTGTATCTAGTCTATGAAATCAAAGGACCACATATACAACTATGAAAAAAGTCAACCTGATTGATAGTTAGGTATAATACTATTAAAGAATTCATTTAGATCAATTCAATAAACTCTTTCTCTAAAGAACACCCACTATTTATCTTTGATATCTCCACACCAATTTTCACAAGATCAACCATAATTATAATATGAGTTTTATCAGATAATGTTATTCTTTTCAGATAATTTGATGTCCTTTTCAAATATCTCATGAATATAAATATTTATAACATATGCTTAAAGACTATTGATCATTGTATTATGATCTCATCATAATTCACTCGATCATTATATATGCTAATGGACTTAATTATAAATATCACACAAGAATGATAGTAAGTAAAATAAAATTTCAATGAATGTAAACAAGAGATGAAAGGTTTGATGGGCTTATAAGCCACATAATATCTTCTAATATCAAGGATAGATAGTGGATGCTCTTTGAAATTTTTTTTATTGAATCCATCAATATGAATCCCCAAATGGTGTTTGAAATTTCCTAACTAGATGGAAATAATTATTAGGAGTGAATCAATTTATTTTGCATATTTATATTTTTAACTTCTTTTTTATGAATTCTTTAATTATTCACTT